>JAGFPH010015165.1:0-21838 GCA_018207615.1 Philaenus spumarius | reverse complement strand
GTTGCCAGCTGTACTGCAATCGTTCTACTAAAGGCTGGGGCCACACGGTCCGGTTTCTCGGGATCCCGATAATAGTTGTTGCGGACACACGGTCCCGGCAAAACGCACTTCCGCCCTTAGAACACTGCCTATAATACTATTCAGATTAGGACTTTACACTTAGTATGAACATATAAACTAGTGTTTTCAAAATAATAATTTGAAATTGAAATATATTTGTATACAGTTCTATTTACAACTAAATTACAAAACTTTTGTACATTTTAAAAAAATTACAAAAAATGTTTACTAATTTTTATGTAGGCCTAAAGTTTAACTTTATTCTTTCGTTACTTGTACATTTTTTGTTTCTTGAGCTAATATTTTTGTAATATAATTAATCAATTTTTTACTTGCACATATGAATTCTTTGAACCTTTCTCTACAAAAAAGCTATGTAACACTTTTGGATTGGTTTTAATTACTGTTTGGCGAATTTTTGAAAATGCACTTGCAACACACACCGAAATGGCTTGGCATATCAAAAAATTAACATCGACAATTGTAGGGTTAAAAATCTATTTTTCATTTTTAGTTTATATTTTTGAAAATTATTATTAATTATATGATTTAAAATCACTACGCATTGCAATACTTAACCTAAGCCATTGTAGACTATGCGCAATCTCGCATTTAGGTTGGGTGGAAACTTTGTTGATAGCAGTAAAGTTACTGGCCTGTTTATTTAAATGTTATAGTAGTGCTTTCAATGTTTTATATTGTAATATTATTATTTATACTTGCCTTAGCAATCCTTTTAGAAGTCTTTATATCGTTTACAGCTGTTTCACCTTTTCATTTTCAGGCATCATCAGAACGAATACACAAAAAACACTTTTCACCAGGGGTGCCCAGAAGGGGGGAGATATGGCGCTCAGAGCGCTATCAAAACAAATTTTGGGGGGGGATTTATAATTTTGGGGGATTTTTGAAACTATAAATAAATGAGACAATTTGTGAATCACAATTGAAATTTCGTGTATGTACGGTAGGATGACAATAATACATTAATATCATTGGCAAATGTATTGCTATTGTAGTATACAGTACAGTAAATAATATACCTATTTATAACTAAAAGATTTTTTTTCATTGTCGGTATAATTCTCTCGGTTTCGGTAGAATCTTGGTGTGGTCATGCCCAACCCCCTTCCTGTCTCCTGCCGCTGCGCGAACTTATAAATTCCTATTGCTTCGGTCAAGGCTATAGATTCCAAAATAAACACAGTTGTGTGACTTATCACTGCTCCTTCCCTCCCTCCAACCCCACCTGCTGATCAGCTGTTCCATTTCCATCACAGAGTAGTGTCCTGTTATCAGTCAGTTCAGCTTCAGTGCAGTGTGCAGTAGATATGATTACTTTGACTTAAATAATGCCTCGAGCGTTGAAAAGAACAATCAAATACAAATGTTAAAAAGTGTTATGTAACACAGAGCACCGTAACGACAAGTGGTTGGCGCAATGTAAAAAGAAACATCTTATAAGTTAAAAATGAGTTAAAAAAAGAATTGGAAACTTTCAGTAGTCTTTACAAAGTAGCATAAAGAAGTAGACATTTCAGACATCTTCATAAACGTGATAATTCATCAGACGGTGAGATGTCATCAAGCCATGAAGAAGAGACAGTCCAAAATGAAAGAATTTCAAGCAAAAAGAAACGTGAAAATGAGAGGTGGCAGAACAAGTGGATGAAACAAGGTTTTATTCGGCCTTACAATGGCCCAATGTCATCATTCCCAAATTGAACTGTAATGAACAGAATTCTTCTTTCTTTGGCAGTCACTAGCTGTTTTGTCGAGAGAACCATGAGTAGACTGAAAATTTAAAAAAATCGACTTCGCAGCAGTATGAGTGACAAGTGGTTATCTAGTCTATTAATTCTAGCCTCTGAAAAAGACATTTTCAAAGAAATTCCAAATGACATCATAACTAAAAAATTTGCATTAGCAATATCAAGAAGATACGGCACTACTTTATTGTATAAATCATTCAAAGAATCACAGAAGTTAGAAAAAGTAAATGCTAAATTTATAGAAAACTGTACAAACAATTTCGTGTTTTACTTTTAAATTTCTAAGAAATAGCCAATGTATCAACAAAAATACTGATTTTGGTCGCTAAGATCTTCAACTTTGCTAACTTATACAGTTATATTTTATCATTTTCATTGTTAATAACACCCTGTACTGTAGTTTAATTCGTTGTTACAATAAACAATTTCTTACACCATTATATATTTTTTATTTAAACACTACAAAATCTCTGATTCCTGATTGGATTAGTATTGTAGATATGTATAGTCGCTAGGTTCATGTCATTCATTGTCACAACACAAGAGCTACTAAGGTTAAGGTTTATTGTTTATAAGGGGAGGGGTATCTACATTGGGGGGAATGGCGCCATGAGGCTTGGGGGGGATGGGCACCCCTGCTTCTCACAATTACACTTACAAACAGATATTAATTTGGTATTTAACACATAAATAAATAAAAACATAATAAATAAAAACACAAAACGACATTTGGTAAAACATTTAAAACACTTGTTAAATTTTATTTATTTAAGTCACAGTATGCGACTGTCATCAAGTCTATCATATTACACTTTATGTCTATCTATTTTGTGTCATTATTTATTTATTTTTTTATTTTTGTGTTAAATATCATATTAATCTCTGTTTATAAGTGTAATTGTGAGAAGTGTTTTTTGTGTATTCGTTCTGAAGATGCCTGAAAATGAAAATGTGAAACGATAAAAAGACTTCTAAAAGGATTGCTAAGGCAAGTATAAATAATAATATCATATATAATAACAATGGGATATGGTTACAATTACAATAATGAATTTTATATTGTATTTATACATATATTGTTTATACATATATCAAATTTCATCTAAATCGAATATATATTTTTAGAGAAAATAGATTTTTACTGACGATATGTTCAGTATAATTTTAAATTACCACAATTTATAATCTCAGTCAATTTATATTTTTTTAACAATCATTATCACAACCACTGTAACTAGGAATGTCTACAAACATGTACATGAATGTGTTGTGGGTTTCCATGTACATTTTCTATTAGTTTGTCCATATCAAACATTTTGGTGTTGACAAAACACAACAAGAAGCAATGCAACGCACCCGAATAACCGGACTGTCTGAACGCAAACTAGAAAATGCACGTGTTTTGTATCTCCTTCCCGTTTCTCGGGATCCTGCAGTGCGGCAACACCATCCGTTGGAAATCGGGATGTCCGTTTTCGACGGACTGTTTGAACGCGCCAATTTAAAACCTTGTGCTGTCGTCATCCCGACTTTCGGGATCCCGAGAAACCGGACCGTGTGGCCCCAGCCTAACCTGTCTTTTCCACCGTGCGTGATCCTTCACGTTAGTAATATTTATGGTTGTGTTGTTAAGAACAGTATTGTGTGTTACTGCCATGTTGAATAGAAATGAATAAAAAAGTATTTTAAATCTTTGGGGTTATAAAATGGAATATGAATACAACCTTTTACTATCAATATATTTTCATTTAAACAAATTTAAAGAAGAGATACCCATTCGTTTAGCTTCGGAAAAATTCGTTCATCTTCGTTTATTTTAGAACAACATTTTTAACTGACGCTTATAAAACAATCAAAATGTAAACACTATTAATGAAATAAACTGTAAAACTAGACATGTGAAACAAAATATATGTTGAATAACATTTTACTCAATAAACTAAATTTTTTTAGAAATGTTTTTTAATTGTCCATTAAACCTGGGGGAATCCACCGTGCTCGACTTCTCACGTAACTATTATTGACGCAAACCCTGTCTATGGTTAATAGTGAATCTCCATTTAGTTTTAGTTTTTAGTTTTTTCTCTGTAGTGTGCAGGAGAAAGCTCTGGGTTTAAAAGTATAACGGTAAAATTGTAAGCTAAATTGAAAATCTGCCTACTGAAAATGTCCAAATGTTTAACAAAGCATATTATGGGGATGTGAGTGTGTTTGAGCGATAAAAAAATCCTGTAAGGGATGTTAGAATTTTGAAGATAGTGGATGTGTTATACGACTTTAAACTTCAGAAAACGAAGAAAGTTTAGGAAAAAAAAACATTCGCATTGTTCGAAATGACCGCCGACTCAATGTTAAACCGTGTATGAATTTTAACGTGGCATAAGTTTGTAAAGTTGGTGACAAGGATTCTCATTCTCATGTCACAAAGTTCTTTGTGGTGACACTTTGGAAAAAACTTATTTTAAAACCTGGATCTTTCAGTTTGATACTGAGGGCAAAAGACAGTTAATGGAATGGAAAATACATTCATCACCAAGAATTAACAATCATAAAAATGAGTATATTTCCCACAATTGTCTAAAACGATTATCACTGAATAATTACTCTAATAACGTAGAAATACGTACATTCACTACAAACGCTGTTATATAATCGTCTTTTAAAAATACCGAGTTATAGAATAAACATAACAACAATAGAATAAGAATAAACTTTCCAGAGCTATCTATCAAGCATCAAGAAGGTAAGGTATTTTTATCAAGCAACAAGAAAAGAAAATTTCAGTGTTATGAGTTTATATAATGAAAAACTAAATGGTTTTTGTGACTTTTCGTGAGTCTAAAAATATCACAAATATGCACCAAAAACTGAAATCGTTTTCTTAATACTTGTAAAACGGATAAGATCAAATACAAAATTTGGATTTTGAAATGAATCTTCTTAAGTCGTGACAGGGCAAATTGAACTGGATCAGACGAAAAGAGAAACGCTTAACCTTCTTCGACTTCAACTGTCAGTTGAAAGGAAAGAGTAGGTGAATCGTTTGACACGCATGCGCAGTGTGAGAAAAAAGAAAGAGAAAATCACATCTACATACTCCGCCGCATATATAATAAACGGCCTACGATAATGCGCCGAGGGTACTGTGTTAATACGTAGCATAGGGAACCTGAAAACGCTTAAGTATTAATTATGCTGTACATAAACTGAACACGTTTAAATGCATATTAAATTTTTGTTGAAGTCTTAAAAGTAATGGACAAAATCAGCTGATGTATGTTTGAATCGTTGTTTATTGTTTTCAATTCTTTTTGTTTACGTCGTTCTTCAAAAGAAACTACTTTGACCTACAAACAACAAACTATAACGAGTATGGCGTTAAAGATTTTCAACATGATAAATGTAAAGAGCCTATAATTTACATAAAGACACGAAACGCATTTTGGAAAACAAAACAAAAGCTCATACATTTCAATCATAGTAGTACTTAAATTAATTATTTTAATTGTAAATATTTAAAATTCAGTCACGTAGGCAAAATTGAATTATTTATTTTAAAATTCACTCAATTTTTCGTCGTCAGTTCCTCGCCTCTATTTATAAATTTATAGAAGTTCAAAGTTATATGATATAATAACCATAATTCAGACCAATAGTTTAAAATATAGATTTATGTTTGCCTAATTTGTTTCTTAGCTATAAAGAATGAATTATAAAAATAATTGTAAAATACTCGTACATACATTTTAAAAGATTTCTAATCTCAAAGCTGATCTTACAATATATGAAATCCAAAGAGATCAATGCATAAAGCAACTATTTCTAGAACTTAAGAAGTTTCACTTCTAAGGCGCTAGAGTCTCACGCACTTTTTAAATTTGATTAATGAAAAACAAAAATTGTTGTATATTTTTTTCTAAAAACAGCACATATAGCACCCAAAACTGAAATCGTCTTCTTCGTTCTTAGCTAAAACATGTAATATCCTATAAAATAATCCAAATTTTTATCATAGCTTGACCCACAGAAAAAGTGCAAAAAATTTTTTTGTCTATTAAAAAATACAACGTTTTTTATCTCTAGTGTTTTTTTTTTTGTTTTTTTTTTGTTGTAGGCCAGATTTACACGGCCTCTATATTAAATTGTCTATTTTGAAAAATTATTTATATTTTAGTTTTGAATTTAAGGTTTAAAGCAAAATTTCCACCCAGATTATGTTATTATTTTTAAAGTAAAAAAACAAAATGACAGCTACATTACACTCTAGAGAATTTTGGGCGATTTAATTAAGATAACGTGAATTGTCTTTAGCCAATAAACAATTTATAAAAGAATTGTTAGAAAGTTATAAAACAGACCAAGTTAGAAAGTTATAAAACAGACTAAGTTAGAAAGTTATAAAAGAGACTAAGTTAGAAAGTTATAAATCAGACTAAGCTAGAAAATTATAAAACAGACTAAGTTAGAAAGTTATAAAACAGACTAAGTTATAAAGTTATAAAACAGACTAAGTTAATGTTATAAAACAAACTAAGTTAAAAAGTTATAAAACAGAATAAGTTAGAAAGTTACAAAAGAGACTAAGCTATAAAGTTATAAAACAGACTAAGTTATAAAGTTATAAAACAGACTAAGTTATGTATTTTAAAACCAAATTAAACTCGAGACATAATTATAGAATTACATCGATGTTGTAAGTACTACCATGTTTTTGCTTTCATTATTACAGTAGCTTTCCTTGTGGCGCTTATTTGTGTATACGTTGAACATAAAAGTACTTACAAATTACAGAATGAAACATGCAAGTTTACGACAGATAATCACGTTGTTCTCTGTTTTAATGTTTTTCAACAAAACTGCTGCTTTTGCTTTCGTAAAGTAAATGCGTACATGCAAACATGCTTCTTTACTGCTCGTGAGAGCGAGACAATAAAGTAGTGCTAATTGACAAAAAAGATTATGTAAGTAAAACGGAAGAATTTATAAAAGAAAATAATTATTCTACTGAAAATAGAGACTATACAGACAAATACCAACAAATAATAAAAAACATACTCATGACATCTAAGGAATTATTTGAATGAAAAACACACAGATATATTAATGTGAATCCAATTATACCAAAAATGAGAGCCCAAATAATAATACTCAAAGAAGGTTACCCAATTCGTCCAATTGTTAATTATAGATCGGCACCAGCATATGAAGTCGCTAAATATCTCAAACAAATTATAGAACAAAGCAACGTGTTGAAAAATAAATATATAATAAAGAGTTCAACAGATCTAATTAATAAATTAAAGAATATTAAATAATGCAATAAAAGCAAACTAATTTCAAACGACAATTTCAAACGACGGGTTTAACATTTATACCCTTCTATACCTATAAAATAAACAATGGGAATACTAAAAGAAAAATTAAATAAAACAGAGAATAGTAAACAATTAAATAAAGAAATAATTCATACATTAAAAAAATTAAACAAAATCAATTTCAATTTAATAATAAAATGTATAAACTAGAAGATGGGTTAGGCATGAGGAATTCGCTATCGTCAATATTAAGTGAAATATTTTTAAAAAAGTTAGAAGACACACATTTAGAAAAAATAATCCAAAATTATAATGGCAAGATATACTTAAGATATGTAGACGACACATTAATAATAATAGACGATTGTAACGAAAACACAGAAGAGAAATTACTTGAACAATTAAACGGTATACATAAAAATATTAAATATACAATGGAAAAACAAATTAACAATTCAAAAATTTTTTAGGTCTAAAAATAACAAATCACAAAAATTAAATAGAATTTGGAATATTTAGAAAAGAAACGTATACTGATAATATACATTCGGAATCAAATCACCCAATGCAACATAAATTAGCAGCGTTTAGGCATATGATAAATAGACTACAGGCAACACCAGGCAACAAATTTGAATATAAAAAAGAATTAAACATTATAATACAAATAGCAATCAACAATGGATATTCACCGAAAACAATAGACAAACTTGTAAAAAATATATAAAATCAAAAATGAAATAAATAGGCCTACAGAGAATAATAATAAAATAGAAAAATGGACATCAATAACATACACTTGTAAACAAATATATAAATTTAAAAGATTTTTTAAACAATATGGAGTAAATTTAGCAATGAAAACGAATAATACAATAAAATACAAATTAAATAATCATGTATAAAAAAGAGACAAATACAACCAAAGTGGAGTATACCTATTAGAATGCGAATGCGAAGCTAAATATATTGGTCAAACTGGACGGAAATTAAAAACTTGATATAAAGAACATATAAAATCATTTAAATGTAATAAAAAAGATTCAAATTTCGCGAATCATTTAATTAACAAGGACCACAAACCTAGGGATATGCAAACATCTATGAAATTAATCCACCCAATAAATAAAGGAACAAAGCTTAATATAATAGAAAACATGGAAATATTTAAATTAAAGTTAAAAGACCAAAAAATAATAAATGAGCAAATTAATACACAATCTTACATTATGTTTAAAAATATAAAATTAATAGAAAAATAGAAAATTCTAAAAATATAGGACGTAGGACAATGATCTAAAATGAATAGTTGTTTACTTGTTTACAAGCAATAGAGAACAGGTAGTAAACAGGTTGAAAGGGGAGGGGGTGGAGGAGGAGAACAAGTATAAATAGGAGACAATGGTTGAGCATAGATATTAGCAAACAAAGCTTCTAAAGATGGGGTCTACCCGAAACGCGTCAAGCGAAAAAAAAGTCAAAGCTAAGAAAGGCGGATAAGCAAGAAGACAAATGTTTCAAGCATCTTAGCAGAAATAATAATAACAAATGCAGTGAATATTTAAATATGCTTATTGTTGATATAGTAATCAGCTTTTTGATCAAATATTTCCATTAACAACAGCTGATTTCAAACTTAGAAACAATTATTTTTATTTCCAACTTTTATGATAGGTTTTCATAAACAACAATATCTGTTCAATTTGAAAATAACACACGCTATACTAAATAGTTGGAGATGTTTTTGAGATAATTTTTCTAGATACTGTATAATTGTAATTTTTAATGTAATTGGGTCGGCTGCATTTCCCTCTTCGACTTCTCACTTTAGTAGTAAATAGATATAAATATATTGTTTCTTTTATTAAATTTATTTCTTCTTATTATTATTTTGTTGTTTTTGTTGCCCCAAAAGGTGTTTTGTATAACATATTGACGTATAACTTGAGTAATTCTATAGTCTGTGGTTCAACTTAATCTCCCCTAGTTTAGTATAAAAACTAAATTACGGATATATGTTTGTAGTAAGTTTATTGTCTTTGTTATTAAAAATCATCCCCTAAATTACCTCCTCGTATTACAAAAGCACCCGGTATAATAATGAGATTTAACATAAACCTGTAATACAGCCGCATTTTTAAAGGCTTCTTTAGTATTTAACTACAGAAAATGTGATAATTTGCTTATAAATCATACTGAATGTATTAAACAAAACAAAATTTTAATAAAACTATTACAAAAAAATTTGTTCACAGAAAAAATATCATCGTAGGCTAACTGCACAAATCAAAACAGAAGATCATATAAAAAGAATTCGGTTCTTTAAGCTATAATTTCAGGAACATGAGAAAATTAAATTCAATTGTTTAAATGGAATTGAAAATAAACAAACATATTTATATGCAAGAATAACATAGTGGTATTTTTATCACAGTTATAAATAACCCAGTCCCCACTCAATTAAGAGGTTAATACCGTGAATAACTTCATTTACTATAGCCATTAATATAACAATCAAAAGTTGATCAACTATTAAAAGTTACTGAAGCATGAATAATGTGTTGAGACAGTTTTATAATAGCACGCCCATCGACTTGAGTATGTCTCCAAAGACAAACGGCGTAGTGTTTTTTTTTTTTTTTTTTAGCACAGATTTTATTTATTGAAGTGAAAACTTCTATAGGCACACCACGTCAAAAAACTTCGGATTTTACCGTCACGCTCTACTATATATTGTACACATGTTCATATAGCAGAGTATATACCTCTGAAATGAACATTGTTCTTCATCTTTTAATAAATTGTGTTAAAATAGTTAACTTGGTAATAAATCTGAATTGGAAATTGTGCTTCCTCATTCATAAATTGTGATACAATAGCTTACTTGGTAATACCTCTGAAGTAGACATTACGCTTCCTCATTTTGTAAGTTGTTTTATTTTTATCTTGTCACATTTGAACTGAAATCTAAAAAATTTAAAATAACATATACAAGATTCTCTATATTTACGATAGTTTTCATTTCCCACGACTGATTTTTTTTATTGTGTATTTTAAAAATTTAGAAAAAGAAGCAAGAATATAACCTTAGGCATGGAAGTAGGCTATTATAATTACTGAAACAGTTGTTAGCAATTTACTAGGTAGACAGTAATGATTGTTACTCAATGCCTTTCACTAAAAGTTTGTGTTTTTACAAAATCCAGACTATAAATAAGTACTAAGTTTGACTTGTAAGATGATAATACCTGATGGTATGCACTTTAAACACAGATACTCATGCATTTTCTAAATTTATAGTCAAGTTTTATTCTATAAGAATTTCGACTGAGAAAATTCTTAAAATGAAATTCTTCTAGGAGAAAGAAGCGCATTTTATACATATCTTCCGAAATATTTTGAAAAATTATGAGTTTTAATGGTTGATTTATTAAAGGATTTTACTTATAAACCATAAAAAGAGAGTTTATAGTTTTTTTTAAATTTTACATTAATTAATTCAAAATCAGAAACATTCACCTGTTTTCGCTTTAGAATTTACATAGTTTATAATTGGTGCCTACCTCTATCACTGGTGCCTATCTATGGGAAAAGCAAGAGATTTTTAATTTGACACATCTATTCTAAACTGATAAAAAGAAAAGATAATCACTCATAAGTTTTTATAAAATGAGTAAAAATAGAGTAACCACTATTATTATTATATAGAGAACGGTTTGACCGATAGAGTTCAAAGTTGGCATGAAGTTTAATCTAAAAATCACATATCTCAAGAAAAATAAGCGATTAAATCCAATCATGTGTTTTAAAAAAGGAGATGTTTAAATATTTCAAACCTAAATTACTCAAAAACCGTACATTTTAACAAAAAATTTCGACACATTTTTTGTAGCCCTTTTGATTCCCTATCGGGTGGTGTAACTGTTAAAACAATCGGATGAAGTATAATAGCTAAGTTAAAGTTAATGACAGCAAATGTACATGTAATATTGTAGTATTTACTGCGTTGGTATAGGATGCCGAGTATAGGATACCAATTATTACACATAACTTAACTATTATATAAACCGTTCTCTATATATGAATTCAGGTATGGTGGATATCAGGAAAACGAAGCGTTTTAGGACCTATGTTTAAATTAACTTTTTTTTTTTGACCCATAGAACTATTCCCTGAAGTTTAGCACTTTACTTACTTGAAACCCTGTGTATATAGACAGATAGATAGACAACTAATTCTCGGAACGTGTTTTGAGACGTATAGACGATTGTAATGTATCTAGATGATTGCGAAGTCTAAGAGGATAAATTAGTATTAAAATGCCCGGCGCCTCCACCATGTAAGGTTTTGTAAGTTTAGGTACGGTTTTGTAAAGTTACTTTGAACTTAAGGTTTTACCACCTAAGATTACTCACCATTATAATGGATATTTTGAATAGTAATATTTTAAAGTTTTGGGGGCTCCACCAGATCCTTCTTACGGATCAAATTTTAGCTTGGCATGTGACGTACTCCAAAGAACTAGGTAGAAATAAGTACAGAGACCTTTTCACAAAATTATTAAATATATTTTGAAATTTCTGAAAACAGTTCCTACAATCATTATTTTACAAAATTTTTAAATACATATAAATGTGATACAGTTAATTTTTACTCAAATTATAAATCCAAAAATAATAGAATGAAAGTTTACATCCGTCTAAGCAGGGCGGTGCTGGTCATTAAATCTCCTGCTCTCTTAACCTTTAATCTACGTATCTTATTTATGTTAATGATTGAATCTGAAATTTCTTCTAATTACTAGTACATAATCAAATCTGATATTACAAAATGTATTATGTCATTTATAGACTTATTTGAATGATATTAAGTTGCTTTGGTGACTGATTTCTATTACTTATGAGGTGTTTTAGAACCCTCTCTTCAGTTAATCCTAATAAACCAGTCCCAATACAATTATTTATTAATTAATGATTATTTATTTATTTTTGATTTATTTTAATGTTACTTATGATATAATCTTTGGATATGATTTCGTTTGCTATTTAATTTTAACCCTCGAGATCTGTCTTAACAATCAAAATAAATTTTATATCTACTTACATAATTTTTTGTTCTCTCCCTCTCTCATACATTTTGCACTTTTATTTTTATGATTTTATACACTCCACTTATTGAATTTTATTTATTTTATTTTAACACTGCACTTGCACTTTTGATTTATTAATATGATAATTTTTACTCTCTGATTATTTAATGGTTAGATGTTTATTCTGTTTGATGATTGAAAATGTTGACAATATTAAACTAGGGCAATTTAAAAGTTGTAGTCTTGATGTTACACTCCCCACAGTTTTTAGATGACAGACCTCGTGTCTTCTCTAAAATTTCCCCACCACACAGTTTCACGCATTTAAATTATTTTTTGATTGGTCTATTTGAATTTGATATTGTTCTGATTGGCTTTCCAGTTTTACACATTTGGCAGTATTTATCGCGTGTCTGCACTCGTTGATTCACACCGAATAACGCAAAGCAGTGTATTTGTGTCTTAAGTAATTTAAGCTGGTACATCCGTTGTAACTTCCTGTTGAAATAATATTACTCACAAAGCTAGTCTGGCCTGTTTCTATAGATTCATTTATTATGAATTTATTTCAATTTTATTTAATAATAAATTATTTTAATTAATTATTTTGTTGTCGCTGATGTTAAAGGCATTGGGTATTGGTGATTAAATTATTTGTGTTTATTTACCAATACTTACAATTGTTATTTTAACATATGTTCTGCGTACAATTAACAATATTATTAATACTCTAATAGTTCTAGCTCTACGTTTTCCTAAACCACTTAGAAATTTACATTTCAAGTATCAGATTGAATAGTTGATCTGTCTTCGTAATAAATGAACACGTATTATGTTACTCGATGGAGAAGCAAGTAAAGTGGCAAAAACAGGAATAGACGAGTTTATAACGCCAACTATTCCATTAAGTTTAACAGCTGTCTTCTTTCTCTAATACTCCCGATGACAAATGTATTTAGTTTGTAAGCGAGGTACATTTACATTATAAAAAAACATCTTAAGTACAGCTTCTAGACGTTTTGCAGTCAAATGACTATGTTGAAACTTGCATTAGTAAAAAAGCCATTTCTACTGACGCCAAACCATTGACTAACAATGGGGATGAATCTTTGAAAAATAGATTTTTGTCTGTTAAAACTTTCCGAAATTTTGACCAGTTCAAAAAGTTGATTTGTGTACAGCATCTCCAAAATGTAACAGATTTCCCTTTATTTGAAAAGCAATATAAGAAAAGTGACACTCGCGGTATATAAAACCAGAAACCTCTTGTTTAACACTTTGAATCCATAGGTCGGGCCAAGTTCGCGGCGCAAGCTACCGAAGCCCGAGTATACCTCGGGTCACTCTATTTAATTCTATAACTCAGCTTAGTCGGCATATATTTGGGTTTAGGCATTCTCATCATGTCTATTAGTTGTTTTAGTTCGTATGTCTTTGACCTTTGGAATTTTTCTAACACTGGCCAACAAAAATATTATATAAATATCAGATGGTGTCTGATCAGCTGTGTGCATTCTGCAATGGACGTTTGTCTGCTTAGCGATGTAACTCGATAACGATGTGTATTTCTATTAGTTCTGATTGTGTTGTAAGTTTTTTTTTATTTATTAGTGGTTTTTTATTGAGGTAAAGTTTATAGTTCGTAAGTGTTTTTTTTTTTAGTGTTTTAAAGTGTAAATAAAGGGTTTGTTGTAAAAAAAGGACTATGTAGCTAATTTTTTTTATTTTTTGTTTTTCATCATTTTTCATAATTTGTTAAAATTTTGTATTCTTAATAAAGTATTTACATTTACTTAAAGCTCATTCTTTTGCCTTTAAATGATATGTAATATGTTATACTTTTAAATAAGGTAAGTAACAGAATTAAAAAAAATACTATCAAAACCCCCATGTAGCTACACACGACAGTGTGTTAATTGTCTAGGGTTCAAAGTGTTTTAAAAACTTTACAGGTCTTTTTAAATGGGCCACCTTTGGTATCTTATAAACTGTAAATCTGATAGCAAACTTTGAATGGGAACCTTACCTTGTTTTTTAGAAAGGAAAAATTATGTACGGTAGTTAAAATTTGTGTAAACACCCAATTTTCTAATTTCTTATGGAACGCCGTATTTAATATAACCAATTATACAAGAGAACAACGGTGACCCATTTAAAAAAAGACAAAACGTATACATTGCAAAATATGTATGAGTTCGGTGTGTTTGTGAAGAAGAAACGGAAAGATATGGAGTTGTGTGCAAAGAATTGACTGATGAATAGAAATAGAATTACCCATATGAATTTATTGAACTTTATAAGGAACTGATAGACCTGATGACTGCAGAAAGTACATAATTACCTCTAATATTAGGTTCACAGAAGGAAACAGTTATGTAGGTAGGTTTTTTTCTAGATAACGTTTGAACCAATACCATTGAACAAAAGTGAGAAAAAAATTATAGTTGTAGTTTACAAATTTACTTTCAAATTTACAGGTGTTGTAAATAGGACTAGGGAAACCTTTGCATCCTTCCCTCGCCAAAATAATTCAACTATACACTATTTTATAATATCTTTCCATTAAAGGTGTAGGGTTAACAATAACCTCAAAGCTAACAAAGTAAATAAAAGCAAATGTTTTAGTCAAATTAGTTTACAAATTAAATTAAGTGCAATAATGGTAAGAGAAACAGTACGACTAGGCCCAATCCAAAACGAAAACCTTACCTAAAAATTTAAAATGCAAATTATTGTTTCACAGTAGAAATTCAAAAAATATTTTATAAAACATCTATCTGTCATACCAACACTGAAAATATTAATTCGGCTGATTTATGTTTAGACGTACGACAAACATGTTTTACTAGGGGAGACATCTGCGTGATCCGCACGCCGACCCCGTTGGACCCTTCTGTACACATATATGTTACTAGCTGACCCTTACGGCGTTGCCCGTGGTGGTTGGTATTTTCAGTCTTTTTAACGTAATTGTATTCTTTTTAAGTGTTCAGTCAGTGAGTGGTATATTTGGCTTTTATATATATATCTTAAATAATAAAAGCATTATTGTCATAATAATAAAAGATCTGAAATTATGATTTTAGTAACTATCATCCCCCCAAACCCCTCTTAAAATTTATAAATTTTTCAAACCCTTTCTTAGTGAGCCCTAGAGGAAGCTACATACCACATTTCATTCCAATCTGTTCGTTAATTTTGGAGAAATCGTGATTTAGTCATTTTTACTCCCCAAACCCCCCTTAAAATTTCCAATTTTTTAAAACACTTTTGTAGTGAACACTTATGGCCCTAGAGGAAGCTACATACCAAATTTAATTCCAATCCGTTTGGTAGTTTTGAAGAAATCGTGATTTAATAACTTTGATCCCCCCAAACCCCCCCTAAAATTCCGAACTTTTTGAAACCCTTTCTTAGTAAGTACCTATGATCCTAGAGGAAGCTACATACCAAATTACATTCCAATCTGTTCGGTAGTTTTGAAGAAATCGTTTTTTAATAACTTTGATCCCCCAAACCCCCCCTAAAATTTCGATTTTTTTTTTCAAACCCTTTCTTAGTGAGCACCTATGGCCCTAGAGGAAGCTACATATCAAATTTCATGTCAATCCGTTCTATAGATTTTTGAGAAATCGTGATGAGTGAGTGAGTGGTATTTCGCTTTATATTTATATATAGATGTTTTCTTTACAACAAAGGTTAGGATTAATAATAATCTCAAAGCTAACATTTAAATAATGTTAAATGTTCAAATCAAATTATTTCGTACATTTTATACCATCAGTTATAATAAAGGGTTTAAAAAATCAGCAATGCTCAGGTCTACACTTAAACAAAACACTACATAATAGTTAGAAGTAGAAACAGTTGTTTTAAATTTTGAAATCAGGTGTTAATGATAGCAAACATATGATTAGTGTTATTATTATAGTCAATAAAAATATTTAAAGTACACGTTTTTGTTAAATATTTAGTGTACTTTTTGTTGTTTTTATGTTCAATTGATGCTGTTGTTTAAACGAAAATGTGTATAAAAAAATAAGGAAATAGCAATATTGAAGCTATTTACTGGCTTCAACTAGTTTTGTTGTACTATTCTTCCCTCTGAGACTATACGATTCAGGGCGGTATATAATTTATAAGCACTACCTAAGTAAACAGTTTTTACTCGATTTTACCAGCTCAAATAATATAAGTAAACTTATTTAAATGTCACAATAATTAAAATTTAAATTTAATGTTCATTGTTTTAATGTTCAAGCCACTGTCCAATAATATATAGTAATAATATAAAATATTACCTTTTTTTATACTCCGTCATGTGGCTTCTTCTTCTTCTTAGACGCGTTTCCAGGTCGAAACCCCATCTTCAGTATTTCACTCCGTATAGTTCGTCAAATATTAAATAAACTTAAAATTAGTAGGCAAACGGGGTCGTTCGTGTGCACACACGGTTGTATTTTTATATGGATTGTTTGTGTTGATGTGCGCGTGTATAAGTATTATATGTGTTATGTCTTTTAATAAGTTATTTTAATGTTATGACGACCTCAGCAGAGGGATATCTGATGATGGAACCAGTTCCGAAACGCGTCATACTGAGTAAGTAAGTAAATTACTTTTCAATTGAAAGTCACATAGACGGATATAATTTTTACATTTTATTCAATTAAATAAACACTTAAATAAAACAAAAAACATTACACACACACACACAAGTTTTTACATTTATAAAAAGTCTGTATGTGCACACCGTTTCGTGGTCCGCGGACTACTGGCATTTTGCAGTTAGGAAAAGTTTAAAGGTTAAACAATTCATTTAATGTTTGACGAACTCTACGGAGTGAAATACTGAAGATGGGGTTTCGACCTCGAAACGCGTTTAATTAATAAGACGAAGAAGAAAAAGGTAATATTTTATTTGATTACTATATATTAAAATTTAAAGACTAACAGAGCTAATAGTGTTCGTTTTGACACCACTTCCAGGTCTCTAGTTATCAGGATTGCTTTAAGGATTATTAACGCCAGTGGCAAAGTCACAAATAGTGTTCTTTTCTCACACTAACGTAATACAAAACGAAATGATCTATTCTAAACGTTACATAAATTTTCACTTTCAGCAATGAAAGCTCTCACAGAGGATCTTTACGATTTTATTTACCCTAGTAGTGTTTTAGAATAAAGTCTCGTTGACAGGTTTAAAAAATGTAAATTCACATCGTATTACGAAATAAGACAAATTACAAGAAATTAAAAATATACTCGCTATTATTACCAACACACCAAGTCCGGTAAACAATAACATGGAATAACCTAGATTGGAAACGTTACATCATCAAAATGCAAGACGTGTGGAGAGCAAAGAGACGATGCTGAGCCTAACATTTTTTTTCTTTAAATGCAGTAGATGGGACATGATACGGCAAAGACAGTTTTCTGTCACTAGGCTTGGGACAGCGAACAACACAAGTTAAGTAATGCTGGTGAATGCGACTAACTGGAGGGCGATCTCCCAAAAAGCTTTGCTAACAAGCAAGAAGGACAAAAATGGCCTAGGAGAATAAACAAACTTGAAGAAATAATCTAGGCTAGAAGAGCCCTGTAGTAGTGCAGGTACTGGAAGTAGTCGAGGATGCGAAATGTGAGGACCGGCAACTATGTTCAAATTCTTATAATCGAGACTCTAAATAATAGAAAACCCCATTTTGCTGGAAACTGCGATAGCCCCTTCCCCTGGGGCTGACCCCGCCCCTCGCCCTCAGCGATGCTTAGTCTTTCTAACCCATTCAAAACGCGGGGTTACGACGACGGAAAGCTCTCCAGAATGAGACCACTAGTACTTATGTATGTGGGTTTTTTTCGCTGATCACGAAAATCGGGATCCCACGGATCTACAATGATTTGAAAACCCCTAAAATGCTAAAAAAAACAATTTTCTCTTCTTTTCTTTAAATTACAAATATTTCTAACTAAATTGTCTTAAGGGTCTGCTGTAGTGGCGGTCATCTTGGATTTTTATCCCATAAGAGCAATGTTAAATTTCAAACCATTTATTTCGTTTATTTTTTAAAAAAATTGTTTGCAAGGTTTCATTTTAAGCACAGTCACAATACGCATCCGTCTTGCAATTTAATTTTTTTTAAATGCTTTTGATTTGTTATGTAATTGACATTTTGTAAGTACAAAGTTTGATTTTTTTTCCTAACACAATAAAAAATTAATAATGAAAAATAATTTGCAAGCCGGATCAGGGCTATAGAATACAAGGGCTGGACCACTCCTTTGATGTTGACGCTCGCCGACTGTCCCAAACTTCCTCTCGCCCCCCTCCTATGTGACGTCACTCTGGTACCATGACACACTGCGTAAGCACACAGTTCGCCTTAGCTCTCACGTGTTATTTGATATAACGTTGCAGACGATAATTCTTTAAAAAATTATGCAATACACACAATCACCTAAATTATATGTTTATCAAGTTTGGTGAACAATGAGTAATTATTTTGTACCAGTGTTTAAAGAAGGTATATAATTCCGCGAGATTTTCGACTTCTGACGCATATTTAAGGCTAATTTTCTCGAAAAGGCATTTTACAAATTTCTTTAAAAAATTATACAATACACACAATCACTTAAACTATATATTTAGCAAGGTATTTATTTATTTAATGTTACGTTGCAGACGAGATTACTTTATGAAGTATTACCAAGATTATCAAGTAATATTGTCTGCAGTGTTACTTGAATATTCTAAGAAACACTTTTACCAATAAAGTACATTAGATCAAACATTTTCAGAATGATGAGATATAAATAAATAAATATATAATACATACATAATAATAAAATTTAAACTTAGAGCACCGGTAATTATTGATAACTCAAAATTTAAAAACAACAAATTTTAAGTAATCAGCTTCAAATTAAAATGAAATGAAATGAAATGCAAATTTATTGCTGTTAGTTTTGTACATTAACAAAATCAAAATAATACATAATTTAAAATTACATTAACAAAATAATAAGAAATGATAATTTATCTTGAAAACAAGTACATAAAAATACAAAACCTAAAAATGTTTAAATATATACAGTAAAAAAAGGAAAACAATTTAAACCACCTCGATGTAAATAAACATAAAAAAATATTATTTATTTAATGTAAGAGTTGCAAGTGAGATTACTTTATGTTGAAAAGTTACCAAGGTCCTCAAGTAATTTCTTCTGCAGCTATAAAGTTAGAATGTTTGAAAAAAATCTTTACTAGCAAAATGCACTTAAAATTTTCAGAATAATTAGATATAAATAAATATATAATATACAAATAATTATAATAAAATTTAAACCAAGAGTAATAAAATTATTGATGACAAAAATAAAAAAATAAAACATAATTTTAAGTTAAACTTCTAGACTAAATTAAATTGCACAGTGTCAATTTAAATTTAAATAGTTCATTTATTTCAATTCAACTATTAAATTAAGTATTCCCTAAGGCCTAGGGAAGGAAAATTTCTATAAAGAAGTTTTATTTTATTTTTTAAATATTTTATCTCAGCAGTAATTATTATATAATGTGCATATCTGCATATAAGCTACTCATTATGTATAAGTATTTTAAGTATTTATAACTTTTATGTGTTTTATTTTATAAGTATTACACATGTTTTATTAAACTGCAGTATGACATTCAAGTTTTGGTGGTTTATTGTAATAAATACAATTATTTTCAATAATGTGACCCATTTTGTTCAATTTCGTATTTAGTTTTCAGAAATGTTTCAGTGAATCAAATTAAAAGTATGCTAACATTAGTACACTAAAACGGCATATTACCTACAAATTAGTTTTATTGTAACCCTGTCTTCTTCTTACATCTTTAGACTATTGCTTACAGTCTACTTATTGCTTTGTGTAGTGTCAATACTAAAATTGAAGAAGAGCGCTACATAAAAATGTTACAGGTTTGCTAAGAAATTTAAATTATTGTAGCAAAGAATACTTATGAGAAGCGGTGGGAATGGAGCAAGAGTTACCACCGTGACGTCATCACAGCGGCAGCACTGGAACGCTTTCCTTGGCGGACTGGTCTAGCCCTTGTATTCTATAGCCCTGAGACGGATCCGAAATTTTATAAAGAATATTCAGTTTTTTTTCAACACTCAATTACAAAAGTTAGACTTATAAAACTGTTTGAAATGAGGCAATGTCAAAGCGTTCAGCTGCAAGAAATTGCACTGTTTAGATAGGGATACAGTGAGAAGCGGTTGCGTTTCCGGTTGCTTTCTCGTTTACCGGAGCAGACCCTTAAGAGAAAAACCAATGATTTTGTAAAATTTATTTATTATTAGTGTATTTTATTTTCAATCTGCTCAGTTTTTTTTTTGTTTTTTTTTTTTGACAGTTCAGTGTGTTCTGCATCAGTCGTCATAGAAACGTTGCTTTGAAAGTTATATTTTGAGTAGACCTAATGTAATTAATTTTATAAGTGTAAACTTAAAGTGTATTTTATTGAAAACTGTAAAGAAAGTCGTTAGAAGTGATAAATACAAAATACCTAGCTGTATAAATGAAGAGAAAATAGAGCTCCTTGAAATAGCGTTATACCTTTATAATAGGTAGGTAATAGGTGGGGGATAAAAAATGGACAGTAAAGATCTGGATTATTAATCTTTAGGCAATTTTAAGCTATCCTCTGATAAAATTCGGTCCTCACATTTTGCATACTCACTTCTTTGTAGCTTTCGGTCTATAATGATCAGGGGAGGGGGGCATACCAGGAATTCTGGAGGAGGATGGGGTTTTATTTAGGATGAATCTGACTCCCAGTCCACGGAAGCGTGCTGGGTAAGACAACGTCCATGAAAGATTTCACCATTATCTTACAAAAATAAATAAAACACTGTATATCTGTTTTTCTGTGAATAACGTCTAACAAAAGATTCCACCTGATTTCACGATGCATCCTTCATAAAAAAAAAAAAAAAAACGTGTTTATCACACATGTTCCAGTTCTTTTCAACTAACTTTCACGCTCCAGATAATCCTCCGCACAGATACATCTCATTGTAGACACTTCTACACGTGTTCTCTGCTATATAGAATGTTTATATCCGTTCCCAGAAAATCAATCGGACTTTCTACACTCTGATAACTACATTGTTTCACGGTAATTTGCTACCATCGTCCATTTAAATTGAATAAATAAAATATAATAGATTTGCTTCAGTAAAAATAATGCTTCTTCTTTTCCTTATAGTGCATTGCATTAAAATAAAAAAATAATTTTAATGTTTTATTGTATAAAAAAATATTTGACAATTTAAACTAGATTTTTGTTAACTATAACTATTTTCTGTTACTATAGCTAGTTGTTGTTACCTATACCTTTCTTGTGTAACTATAGTTTCTTTCTGTTAATGTAGTTAGTTTTTGTTAACTATAGCCAGTATATGTTAGCTCTAGATAGTTTATGTTAACTATAGCTAATTTTATTAACTAGAACTAGTTGATTCTGTTAACTATACCTATTTCTGTTAACTATAGCCACTCTCTGTTAACTATAAATAGTTTCTGTTAACTATAGCTAGTTGTTGTTA
>JAGFPH010015164.1:11837-21844 GCA_018207615.1 Philaenus spumarius | reverse complement strand
TTAAACTGTTCAAATTTAAATATTTTGAACAGAATTAGGGAATTTATGGTCTGCATTGGCATCACTGTAATATGTCACCGCAAGGATTGGCGAGCGAATCGAGCATGGATAGAACCCCTACTATATAAAAAAATCATAGGACACACATAAAAACAAAGACCATGGCTTATTATAAATATTCCCAAATTAAACGCGCTACATTGTTATATTGCAAAAGTGACATTTAAAATTCAAAACAAACCAAAATGTGTCAAAGTATTACCTTTGACATCTTATTATCTGTTTGAGCTACTAAATTTTGTACATAACCTTGGCTTTCTACTTGATTATAATAATAATAATTATAACACAATAAATGAACCTTATCTGCAGTTTAGGTCTGGGGAAATGTCCTCTTTATCTATGCATTTTGTACAGTACTATTTATAGGGTATTTTTAAGTGAAATGTTTTGTTTAAACAAATAAATACAAAGTGTTTTTGAACTTGTGCACTAAAAACCTAATTTTAAAATGTCACTTATTATGGTATGTTATACTGCGTGTTTAAATTGCTTTTGTTTAATTACGTACGGACTATCTGTACTACTTGTAAACAGTGTTGCTCTTATTGTAATCTGGTGTTAAGAGGGCACTGCACTCAGCCAGCCAGCCAGCCGCTTGGGGTTGGCTTTTAACATAGGAACATAGTTTAAATCGGCGTTATATGATGAATAACACCTTAAATAAAGTAAAACTTCACTGCCAAATCATATAATTACATATTTCATTGCTTATAAACCTCTTAAAAAATAATTATTTCTATAAATGAATTTTTTACTATTAAAAGAAAGAAATAAGTTTTCCATAAGAGGAAGGCTAAATTTTACTGATGTTTGATTAGAAATAAAAGTTCACTATGACTATCGATATTGTAGAAAATTATACAGTTTTAAAGTACGTTTCTTTAATAATGTTTCGGCAGAGATAAAAAAGTAGTTTTCATCCAAAATGTATTTAAAAAAACTGATTTTCCAGTACCTTACATTATCAATCACGATAGCGATGTGCAAGGAGTTCGCCGTGTTTCCAATAGAGCGCAGTAGTGTTGTGCCGATGCGCAGAAGAGTTTCTTTCTTCTTGCGCATCTACTGTGAATTATTCGATGATGTTTTGTTTCGTCACTTGCCTTATTATCTCAACTAGAAAACGGGTTCAATGTTATTGCAGAAGTTTATTCCAGTCTTCAACGCGTGCTTGTGAGTGAAGCTACCCTTCTTTCAACCGCACTCCGAGTTTGATAATAATAGGCCAATAATCTATATATATAAAAGCGAAATACCACTCACTCACTCATCACGATTTCTCAAAAACTACCGAACGGATTGAAATTAAATTTGGTATGTAGCTTCCTCTAGTGCCATAAGTGTTTACTAAAAAAAGGTTTTAAAAAATTCGAAATTTTATTGGGGTTTGGGGGGATCAAGTTATTAAATCACGATTTCTTCAAAACTACCGAACGGATTGGAATGAAATTTGGTATGTAGCTTCCTCTAGGGCAATAAGTGTTTACTAAAAAAGGGTTCTAAAAAATTCGAAATTTTAGGGGGGGTTTGGGGGGATCAAAGTTATTAAATCACGATTTCTTCAAAACTACCGAACGGATTGGAATGAATTTTGGTATGTAGCTTCCTCTAGGGCTATAGGTGCTTACTAAGAAAGAGTTTGAAAAAATTCCAAATTTTAGGTGGGGTTTGGGGGGATCAAAGTTACTAAAATCATAATTGCAGATCTTTTATTATTATACCAATAGTGCTTTTATTATTTAAGATCTATATATATAAAAGCCAAATACCACTCACTGACTGAACACTTAAAAAGAATACAATTACGTTAAAAATACTGAAAATACCAACCACCACGGGCAACGCCGTACGGGTCAGCTAGTATGTTTATATTGTTTTATTTGGTTTTGTAAAAATACTTTTATAGAATTTGTTGAAACTTAGGGGTCCGCGGGTAGTGATTTTTTGGTTCGGGTTGGGTAGTGAAATTTTTTACTCGGGTCGGGTAGTGAAATATTTTACCCGAGTTTGGTCGGGTAGTGAAATATTTCACCCGAGTCTGGTCGTGTAGTAAACGAAACCTCGAAGCAAGTGATTATGTTATATTTAGTAAATCAATTTTTTCCTCTGAATTTAGCACTTATATCAGAATTCATAAATATTATATCACTACTGTATGGCTAGGCCTACTTAGTATGTTATTAGGCTACTAAAAACGTGAAATTAGGCTAATTGAAATATTTTTTTCCATTCCTAAAAATACTGATTGCTGATTTGGATTTATTTTCCGTTCGATTTGTATTGGTATTTTTCTCATGATCGCTATCTGTTACAAAACTCGTAGGCCTAGCAGTTATAGGACCGGCTACACTGATATTTCTAGTGATAAAATTGCCTATTTTAGGAAATCTAAACTAGGCTACATAGAACAAAAACAACGATCAAAAAACTACGGAACTAATAAAATAACACATCCGTTTAAAAAAGAGAGAAACATTTATTTATTTTAACACAAATTTTGTAAACAACAAAAAATTTACTGTGATGTAAAATGAATGAATCTGGTGTTCATTATAATAGTATAATAGCCCAGTCAAGGGAGACCCAAAAACATGAAACTCGGAAAAAATTTGGATAAAGCTGAATTTTTCCCCTTCGATAAACCACTACCAGAGGATAATATTTACAAAAGTCCCCAAAAATCCCCCTGGAGCCTTTCCCCTACCCCCCTCAAAGAATGAAAATGTCAATAACTGCGGAAACCCCTAAATCTACGGTACTAGACTAATAATCGGATCAATTTGAATGTTTTTTTAGTTGTGTTCGTTATAACATAGGCTACAATAATGGTCCTCTTTATTTTTACGGTAAACCTAATAGTTTTTTTATAAATAAATGTAAATGCCCGGAAAAACAAATTTTTTACCCTAACACCATGTATTTTTGCAAATAGACTTATTGGATGTCACATTAGACCTACAGGAAAAAACCAACGAATAAAAGTAGTAGATTATTTAATTTAATGATGTAAAGGTTTGTATATTTTCGTGCGTGCTGGCGCAGTAGAGGGGGAATCAGCAATTTTTAGCTGCGATTACGGGCGGGCGACTATTAGCCCACTCAATAAATGTTTTCTGTCGGAACTAATTAGTGAAAAGCTGATTTTTCCTGGATGTTAGTTGATTATTTAAGGAATATTTTCTAAAAATTCCCCACCCCTCCCCCTCTTGCTATCCCCCTTAAAATTCCTTTAAAATTCACTTTTGAAAGACTTCTTTATTTAGTTTATTTTGTCAATATCTAAGGGATAAACAGCGACAGAGTCATATTTATTTCGTTATTAAAAAATATTAAAATATTAAATATTCTCTATCAAAAATGTTCATAGCGTTTAAGCTATACATAATTATTTTCCGTGTATTTTTAAATTTAATGTTAAAATTTTAACTTTTCTATTACAATAAATACATGTTTACCTATTTTTTATTGATATGAGACAAGTTATAAAAAAAATTTCAAATAAAAATTGTAGGGTATTTTGCAATCTTTAAAATTATATAAGTTTTATAAACGTTAAGTGCAGCCAGTTGACATAATCGGCCTGACAAAGGGAGACGGTGCATGGCGTACAAGTCCTCACGGGTCGGATCAGTGGTCAATCTGCAGCAAAGGCCTATTGTTTTGACTTTTATAGCTGGTCTAATAATTATGGGTATTACGATGGTAAAATTGACTTAAACGTGTATTTTTTCGGTATTTTTTGTTGCACTGATAAACACACAATATGATTTCTTTTAGCCCAGTCAATAAAGGGAACATATAGGCCTTTGTTGGAAGTAATTACTGAAAAGCTGGAATTTTGTTTATACAATAGGTTTAGCGTTCCCAAGGCTCAGTGTTGTTAGTGTTTCCTGTTTTACTTTTTATATAATGTGCTGTTAGAAGTTGAAAAAAGAGCCAGGAAGGCAAAAAACGGCCAAAAGAGAACTGGAAGATGTGGAAAAAGAAGAAGAACCCTCCTATGGAGCTGGGCTTTTTTTAAATAATCAAGTAAGGTTAACAAAAGTAGGCTATTTTACATGGTCTTTGGCTTCTTTTCTTGTTTTCCGAAATTGTGGTTTTTTAGACTTATTGTAGGCTACACTTTTTTCCACAATTATGAACCGATTTTCATAACTTTTTTTGTGTGTTCCTGATAATCTAAAAAATAAAAATAGGAACTAATTTCCACGAGAAAAAAAACTTTTTGATTTAAAAAAAATATTGAGTGTTGAAAATAATTATAAAATATTTTGTAAAGTTTGTAAAGTTGTACATAAAACCAATTTTTGCTAAAATTGTTGTTTTGCTTCCTATTATTGTAGATAATGATGTATAAAATTATGTAAAAAAAACTCAAGTTGATAGACTAATATTTGTAAAAGTTATGTATACCTAAAAATGGCTGTTTTGACATGGACGAGATAGGGACTGCTGTCTTACCTTAAAATTTTAACATTAAATTTAAAAATACACGGAAAATAATTATTTATATAGCTTAAACGCTATGAACACTTTTGATAGAGAATATTTTAAGGATTACAATAACGAAATAAATATGACTCTATCGCTGTTTATCTCTTAGATATTGACAAAATAAACAAAATAAAGAAGTCTTTCAAAAGTGAATTTTAAGGGGGTAAAGGGGATCTAGAGGGGGAGGGGTGGGGAATTTTCAGAAACTATTCCTTATATAATCAACTAACATACAAGAAAAAATCAGCTTTTCACTAATTAGTTCCGACAGAAAACATTTATTGAGTGGGCTAATAGTCGCCCGCCCGTAATCTGCTACCTGGTATTTTACGTTTTGATCGATTTTGGGGGAACCAAGCGAGCTATAAGGTCGCGTAAAAAAACTAAATGTTCAGAATAACATCCTACATTTATTTATTTAGAAAAAACTCTAAAAAACTTCATTCTCGTAGTAAAAATCTTAACAAATAGTTACTTCCAGTCAAAAAACGTACTTCCGGCTTTTGGATTTTTTGGCTAACGAACTCGTCCGAGCGACATAGACAACCAACATGTGTACCAAATTTGGACCAAATCGGACTTAAAATGCGGCCACTATAGTGCGAACACATATATACATATAGTATATATTTACATATATATGATTTTTAATGACACTCCAAAACGTGTTCTGGGGACCATGATCGGTGCTCATTTGCTACTCCCGACCATAAGGGCCACTGCAATGCTCATTTTTCCTATGGAAATACGCTAATAAATTGATTTGGTTATAAACTTGTATGTATATTTTGTATATTTAGTAAATAATGCCGACAATAAATTAATGTAATGTATTAAAGTTTTGCTAAACAAATAATATATAGAAGATGTTATTCTTATTGGGTACAAACTTAAAATTGTAGACATAATTTAATTTTATCTAGATTTTTTTCTACACTACATAAAAAATACGTTTCTATACTTTACATCGTATTTTCACTCATAACAACGGTAATTACCAATAAAAATATAGGCTTTTGTGTGATTGTCTAACTGCATATATTTTATCCTTATCATTTAAAACAATATTCTCGTGAGTTATTAACTTTTATAAGTCTAAGTTCAGAGCCTAAACCTAATGCAACAGCTCAACTAATTGGGAACACCGCACCGGCCAGGCAGCTATGCGTGTTTGCACAAAAGAAAGGAAATGAAAAGCTTGTAACTTGTAATAAAACTGTTGACAAAATTCAGCGGTGGGAGGGGTATGTGGCCTTGGGTAATGTCGTGTGCTTCACCCCTAGCGACTTATCTACGAACTACTCCTAGTGGGGAAGTTAAAAGCAGCACTATTGCGTCATAAAACAAGATATTTCATTCAGGTACAGAACCCTGAAGTAGGTAGGTAAAGCGCGAGTAGGTGCCTCGCCGCGACTCCCGAAGTACAGTTGTTTGATACGGGAATAACGTTTATGTACATATTGTTATTTAATGTAATATAGTAAATCACTTGTCCCCAGGTAATTATGCCAGCTAGAAAAAAGTAAGCATTTTATTTTAACATAAACTAATTATTAATTTATAATTAAAATTTGATATTATTGAAGTGGACACAAAAAGT
Source organism: Philaenus spumarius (assembly GCA_018207615.1). Classification (NCBI taxonomy): domain Eukaryota; kingdom Metazoa; phylum Arthropoda; class Insecta; order Hemiptera; family Aphrophoridae; genus Philaenus; species Philaenus spumarius. The sequence goes on along the minus strand of JAGFPH010015164.1, from coordinate 15,687 downwards.
TAAGTTGGAGGTTAACGTTTAAAAAATAATATCATTATTACGTACATTCAAAGAAATTAAATTAGAGATCAATGATGGAAAAAGAAAATCGTAATTACGTAAAAAAATTAGCTTCATATTTAATTAAAATAATTGCTTTATAACAAAGAAATATGCTGTCTTTTAAATAATTTGTTCATTGTTGTCTAATTTGCGGAGTACTTAAATGTTTCTTCAATAATATCAAATATTAATTATAAATCATAATTAGTTTATGTTAAAATAAAATGCTTACTTTTTTTTCCTGGGGACAAGTGATTTACTTAAAATAACAATATGTACATAAACGTTATTCCCGTATCAAACAACGGTACTTCGGGAGTCGTGGCGCGGCACCTCCTAGCGCTCATTTAAAAAACGATTTCATAATGATGTAATCATTTTATCACAAATCGGTGAATTGGATAGTTTAGATCAATTCAATGGCTACAACTTTCCCGCTGGAAGTTTGTTTGTAACCCAAAAATAAAAAATTTCCTCGCTTAGTGACTTTTTCATGTCAGTCTGTGATAATTCTCAAATATTTTCAATTATTAAAATTCGAAATACCTGTTAAAATAAAAGTTTTTTATACTGTTAGAATCCGTACTTTATGTAGATTAAGAATATCCAAATTTTATTTTACTGAAGCCTTTCCATCGAGTTAAAACAGCGAGTTAACGACTGCGCACGCACTACTCAAATATTACCGTGTATCAGCATGGTGACGTCAGAGTGAAACTGGCGGCACAGTGCCGAGATCAAAGAAACGGTTTAGCCCTTGTTATAGAGCCCTGGTTTTCTCCATAGCGGCCATTTTGTTTTTTCACTAAATAATTTGTATCTAGAGAACGGTTTGACCGATTGACTTAAAACTTGACATAAAGTTTACCTAACAATGATATATTTTAAGTAAAATAAGCGATTATATCCATTAATGCGTTTTAAAATGGTGACTGTTAAAAAATTGCAAACCTGAATTACCCAAAAACCATACATTTTTATAAAAAGTTTCAAGTCATCCTTTTTGTAGTCCTTTTTATTCTGTATCGGCTCTTTAACATAACTATTATCCGTCATCCGATTGTTTTTACAGTAACACTATCCGATGATAAATCAAAAGGGCTATAAAAAAGATGTCTTGACATTTTTTTGTTAAAATTTACCGTTTGTGGGTAGTTTGGGTTTGAAATTTTGAAACAGTCGCCATTTTAAAACGCATTATTTATTTTAAATAGATCATTGCTAGGTCAACTTCATGTCAAGTTTGAACTCAATCGGTCAATCCGTTCGGTAGATATGAATTATTTTGTAAAAAACACATACAGACAGTCAGACGACAAAGTACAGTAGACCAAGTTTTGTATTGTGAAATTTATTTGTCTCGATCCCAGGATTAATTCATTTTAATTAATTAATTTTAAACAGTTGTAGACACATTAAATTAAATACACAGATTAAAAACGTTTAACACACCTTATAATTAAATTAAACATAAGTTAGATGAAATTGGATACATAAATATGTTTACATCAACAGAGGAGATACACTCTTTAACTATTGGTGAGCATTTGAATTACATTTCTTTATTTGTTCGTTTTCATCATTTCGCACAAAAACGTAAACGGATCATAAACGTCTTGGGATGTGTGTTGTTTGAGAGCTGGGAGCTGGGAGCCGCGAGGATGGGTTGTATGTGCCTGTGAGGAGAGAGAGAGAGAGAGAGAGAGAGAGAGAGAGAAGGCGCTACGTCGCGTCGCGTCGGTGCGTGCGCGTGTCAGTTAGCTGTTCAACGAGTGACACAACGTTGGAACCAAAAACGCGTTTCTGACAAAACCGTTCAACCGATTTGTTTGAAATAAACTTTAAAATTATTCAAAAAAATTTGCCCTAAAAATGACTACCTGTTTTAGTCAAATTTTGACTTATTTTAAAAGTTATTAATTGTAAAAATGTATTAAGAAATGTTTTCGAAAATTAGAAAGCATAGCGCCTTTAACAACTTTATACTGATTACAAAACAGTTTTATTTTTTTCAAATCGGATAAAAAATAAATGAGTAATCAGTAAAATTAATTTGGCCACGACAGTGCTGCTATCTATTGGACTAAAAACACAACTTTTTTCGTACTGTTTAGCCTTAAGGCTCGGCTCTCTACATTCAAAACGGCGAAGTTGGGTACCAATTTCAATGTTAAATAACCAAAACATACCTTCACTATTAAGCATATTTTTGTGTTATTTTTGGCAAAAAACGAAAGCTGTATTTTTTTTCTTAAAGTAAAATAGATTGTGGGTGTTGATTGCTAAGGTTTTTTGCAATATCTCTTTTAGCAACTGAGTAAAAAATTAATAAAGTTTACTATTTTTTACTATTTATATCATACGTTTATGAAAACAACAACACGGGTTTTGAAAATGTATTCGGCAATCAACATCCGCATATGATAGTACTTGAAAATGAAACCAAAATTTTAAATTTATTCCACGAATTAACGGAAAAAAATTACTTATTCTGTAGCATTGCTCTTATGGGAATCAGATTCAATATGGCGGCAGGGTAGCGCCCCCTTAAGCAATTAATATAATATACAGAGTGTTCATAAAGCCCTTTTTAACACTTTTTATTATTTTTGTTACTAAAAGTAAGTTAACAAAACTTTGTATATATATCTTGTGTTGCGTAACAGATTTTTTTTTTTACATATGTGGCCCTCTGATTTTGGAGGGTTTGAGCGGGTAGGGGGGTTAAAAATTTCAAATTTAAACGTAGTTCATGTAATACACCATTGAAAAGGTTATTAAAAGAGAAACAGAATGGCGTAAACTATACTCTGTCTATAATACGAACTTTATTAAGAATTGTTTACATTGTGATTTGTGACTGCAACTTCTTATTTAGACAATTTAGAAGGCAAGTTTTAAGCTGTAATGGATATTAAAAGCTTTACTTAGGGACTGTTTGGGTAAAAGTAAATTGACCGTAGAATTTGTTTATAATAGTAAATCTTTTTACTGAGATATAATTTAATACAAATTACAATAACAATCGGAGAGAAAGTTATATACACAATATTCTATATACAATGCAATATAATACTATACAAATCCTATATAACAATACAAATACTATGCTATACAATAGTTTATTAACTATTAAACCTGATAAAGCGGTCTGAAATTGCTTCTGATCGGTTCATTTGCAAGATGTCTTCTTCAAAATGGATTCTTGTGTACCTTCTGCAAGGGAACACAACAACTGATAATCATTGTCATAATCAGATTAAATGTTCTAATACCTAGGTCGAGTTTGGTATCATTTTTCATAACTTTTTTAGTAGATTTCAAATATACTTTTAAAAATGTTAAATTATTATTCTCTTAAGAAAGTGTATCATTATATAAACACAGCCAGTAGGTGACTCATCACCTAGGCAGCGGAGTGCGGCGAGGGATTATAGGGGTGGACTCAGGTAGTCCCGTGTCCATTTGCCAACCTGAACTAGACAGAGTATAGTATCTTGCTTCGTTTCAAAGTAATGGACAACAAAGTTCTGGAAAATGTTATTTTTCTATTAAAACGTCAAAGCAGGTTATTAATTTGTAATGTTACTAATAAGCAGGTTGTTGAAGGTACAGTACGATTTTTTTACCCGTGCCCTCGGCCATGATTGTACTAACCTGAATGATAACGTTAGAAATAGCTCTGTCTACCTTAGTTTTCTCAACGAAAACTGAGCAGAGCGGCGTGAAACGGCGAAAACCGAGCTTCAATAACACTGTCATTTAATACACTTAGCAGCGATGTAAAATTATGAAACTTTCACGGATA
>JAGFPH010015164.1:212-11325 GCA_018207615.1 Philaenus spumarius | reverse complement strand
TAGTAATTTTAAACCTGTTACACGTATTAACTCACTTTGCTATTATAAATACTATACGTTACAACTTAGTCTCTTACGGCCTGTATACAGGTGATGCAAAAGTTCCGCAACCCTGTAGTAATTTTAAACCTGTTACACGTATTAACTCACTTTGCTATTATAAATACTATACGTTACAACTTAGTCTCTTACGGCCTGTATACAGGTGATGCAAAAGTGCCGCAACCCCGTAGTAATTTTAAAACTGTTACACGTATTAACTCACTTATTGTGCGATACCTCATTTTAAAGCCCTCGTTGAGAAGAGAAAATTGGAGTAAACACCTCTCAGATACCCCAATCCAAAAAGGCGCAACCAAGAAGTTCAGATTGTTCCATTGTTCTACGTATTGTATTCTACATACAGTTAGATGTGCATTCATTTTAAGATACAGAAAAATTGCACAATGTTTTTAATCTACATTAATATTATGATTTAGAAAAAACTAACTCCCAAGAATTTGTTGTCATGTTTATGACAATGGTTCCTACTCAATACCTAAATCCTACGTGAGTCGAAGCTGGAGGCTTAGGTGCAAACAAATTATACCAACACATTTCGTACACACAGGCAGCTATTCAGCGGCTTGGTGAGTAGATCAATTTCCCAAATAGTTGGTTGAAACGCTAAAACTTATAAACTTAATTTTGGAAATTAGCTCAACTCATGTGCTGTTATACGACTTCCGCGGTATTAATATCTTACTTTCGTTAAAAAACAACGTACTTCTACCTTACCTACTGTAACGTTTACCCTAATTTGCCCGAAATCTTTCTTTCCTTTCTACTGCTATACTTTGAGGTTTACATACACGATCGCCTGCAGGCGTTGTAGTACACCGTTTACACACTCATCGGCAGCACTAACTTGATCCGTGCGTACCATGTGGTTGCAGTTCAGAGCGACCTCCGTCATTTTTCTTATCAGTTCACCTTTGTCTACTACGCTGTACAGAAGCTAACGTCTTGATTTGTGCTTCGTAACATGTAGTGAAAACTTTCTTTACTAAATGCCTTAATAAGCCGTACACCAGAGCAATCTGGTTTAAGTTCCTGGTTTAAGTTCCTGAGTTAACTTCGAGTTGTAATGCCTAATCACCTGTAATTAAATGTGACTCCACCTTCGCTTCTACAGCTTACTTCTACGCTGTTTCAAACAAAAAGTGCGATTATTTAATCAATAATTTATTATGAAAAATAAACAGAAACAGGCTATTATAATCAGTATGGACTTTTAATAAGCTAGCAAAACTTAGTGACTTTCAGAAATATAAAAAGGCTATTAAACAATTTTTATGTAATTAAAATAGTATGATCCTGTAATATTTTATGTTATTTATTAAATAATAAGGGCGGTGAGGTACCTATTTTGACACCACGGACCCCTAGGGTCAGAAATAAAAAATTTCTTTCATAAAAAATAATGACGTCATAATTACAGTAATACTTTAAGTACACAATTTTATATTATTTTATTTTGTTTATACTTTTGGAATTGCAGTTTTTTTATTACATACAATGTGCATATATATATAATTTTTTTTATAAACGTTGGCCAACTTATAATATACCAATTTATTTTGTAAGTACTATTGTATGAACTAGTGTTTAAGACCATGTGTGCCATAAGCAAAATTTTCTTTCTTTGATTAACTAAGTCTATAATTAAATAATATAATTAAATACAGGATGGGTTTTTCTTTAATTTTTTTGTAAGGGAGGGAATTATATAAAACATCTGTTAGCATATTTTTGGGACGTATAGCATTTCATTCTTATTATAATTAAGGGCATATCAATTTTTTGAAACTAAAGTTTATTGTTATAATATGTGTACATTAATTGTACTTATCCAATAACCTGTCAAGGAACATTTCAGATATCTCGACTTCGCTATTAAGGTAAGACTTGTGTCTGGTAAATTTTTACATCTTATTATCTTTCTGTATGTGCCATCCATATTTCAGGCTCAGTACGGTTTCCACTTTGTTTCGCCTTTTGGATGGTAACACTACTCATTTCTTGTTCAAGTAGTTCCCTTTTTCCCGCTAGGCGGCGACTCCGTACAGACGTCAGCTGTTAGTGCTATGCACTAGGCAGGCGCATCTGTGCACAGGTCGCTGTAATGCGAAACTATCTGAGAACAGCTGTTTTATCACGTGACCTACCTTAGACTCGATATGCAGGTTTGCTCTGATAAGTCTCCATCATTCCGATGTAACTCAACACTATCGACGCCATAAAGTGACTCGTTATGTCGTTTCTTTTTTCTATAAATGACTTAGTCGGGCGTTTAACCCTAGAACTGGCATGGTTAAAGCTCAAATTGAAAAGCCCGTTTATAGCGCTTTGCAAGCATATTTTTAAAAATTCGCCAAAAATAGTAAATGAACCCCAATCCAAAAGTGTTCCTTAGCTTTTTTGTAGAAGAAACTTCAAAGAATTCAAATATACCACTAAAAATTAGTTTCTTTTGAAATTGTAAAAGTTGTTAGCTTAGAAAGCGAAAAATGTTCAGAAACGGAAGGAAAAAAAAAAACTTTATGCCTACATAAAAAATAGTAAAACATTTTTGTAATTTTTTTCAAAATACACAAAAGTTTTATAATTTAGTTCTAAATAGAAATATGTAAAAATATATTTCAATTTCACAAATTTTAGTTTAAAATAACATTTTGAACGTTTTTACTACATAACCTGCAAATCTTGACTAATTTCAAGTGACTAGCCTAGGCCAAGATATTTTTTACCAAACAATGTTTTTTTTATACCAAAAATTCGAGAATGAAATGTAGAATCGAATAGAATTCTACCCAGTTTCAAATAACTTTACATTTTGTAATGAAAATTCAAAAACCTCAAATCGGCAATAACCTAAAACTTATTTCTATAGCCTATGTTATTTATAAACTTACCGTTTTATTACAACACCGTTATAAGCCTAATTTCACTCAAACACAATCTACACTTATTTATTTATAACTAAAACACAATATAACACTATTTTATAAACTGTAATAACCATAAAATAACACAAAACAAATGTCAACAAATGAAGTCACCTAGACGGGTGGCGTTCGATGAATTGTGTTCACTTGTAAAGCTTTGTTATACCAACTTATGAGATCTAAATGTATAGAATTTTACATAGATAAAAACTGTGAAGATTTCTGTTTATAACCATATATTGTACATTTTAGGGATATATCGAATAAGACTGTAAGAATCGATTCTAAACAGGCTTGCGTATTGGCCAAATATATATGACCAATTACAAGCTTTTACCGTATATCCTATAGAACAGCTGTTTTCAGAGTAACATGTGATTTGAAGACACAGTTAGAAACAGAATCGTCTGCTAAATTCAATGCTGTAATGATCTTCTTCATAAATAACTTCTGTGAGGAATTGCAGACCGTTGAAAATGAGACAAAGTCTTGACAGTATACGGCGTTCATTGACGCGTGAATCATAGGTGATTTAGGTACTAAAATTTTGAAACAGTGATTACGTATGTAAATATGTGTTCTACAAAAAAGTTGTAAATACAAAAATTATAGTTTAATTCATTACCTTTAAAACGGTACCGGTTTTATTACGATTAAATCATTTTAAGTGGATATAATGATCGATTGTGCAAATTCTCGCAAAGGTTCGAGCGGGTTGCGTTGCCCCTGAGAGACTGCAGTCAAAACTGCAGTCTGCCACTTTGAGGGTTAACGACTGTGCGTTAATAATTATCATGTCATTATTTTAAGTCCTATTCTACTAAACACCAGGTATGTGAATTTATGTTTACCAAATTGAAATGTCTGTTGCTGTCATCCTATTTAACGTTGGCTTTGTTATAAAACTTAACTTGTAAGTTTGCTACTATGTGAATTTAAGTCTACTTTAATTTTGTAAATAATATTTCAAACTCTTAAAGTATAACTTAATATCTGTGTAATTCAATTTTCTTCTTTAAATACTTTCAGTACAGCCTAAATATTAAATTTTATGTAACTAGCCTATTTTCAAACTAAAGCCTAGCTTAGACAATTTATATAATTTTTGTACAAATTTAAAGCTGTGTAATCTTTAACAAATAAGGACCTTTAAAAAACCTATAATTTAAATAACTATATCTCCGATATATTTTGAGCTATAACCAATAAACATTTTAAAGGTTTACCATGTGGTCCATAGACATGTAGCAACAGTTAAAGTAACATGACAAGTTAACTTTGGTTAAGTCTTGTATTAACAGTTAACATTTTTATTTTAAAATACCTGCTTGTCACCTATTATCAAAAATATTATAAAGGCAAACTTTTAACCTAAAGGCTTTTCACTATGCTTGGTTTTAAAGCCTACTTTAATTCTAAAAAGATGTTATTTTGTTTTAATGCAGTGTATAACTGGTGCAAGTACTACCCATAATTTCTGCTACTAAATGCAACTACAACACCATGTTTTCTTCAAAATGCAACTACAACATGCAACTTTAATGATTATTTTCTGCGACAGTGCCTTCTTTTTTTAAATAGCTATGAACCAAAAATACAATATTTTCTAAAATCTGCAGTGAATTTTGTAAGAAACTTTTTTTTGAATAGGCTGTGTACTGTTTTTGTGTAACAAATGAATAATTTTTAATATATGTCTTTTATAATTAATAATCTTGGGCGGAGCAGCTATAGCAATTTTCGGACCTCAGTCCTTAAAGGACTAATATTAGAAATTATATACTTTTTTTTACAGAGAGACGTCTCACAATTTCATTTAATTTTTTTATTATTTAATTATACTTAGCTTTACAGTTGGCCAACGACATAAATGTTACTTATTAATAAATCCATGGTACTATATGTTAAATTTTTGTAATTTTGTCTAATTAATAATTTTTGTATAAACTTGTAATCATTTATTAATGGGAGGGTTTTTTTTAACTTTTAAATTTTTAGGGAGGGAACTTTTTAAATTAAACTTATATTTTGTAATCTAACCTTTTTCATTTTTTCTGTGTTTTAAGGGCATGTAAATTTTTTCATTTTTATTACTAAGGGCATATATTTTTTTAATATTTTGGTTAATAAACCTAAATTCAATCTAGCTTTTCCTTTATTGAGTTAACCTCAATGTATCATAATGATTTGTAAGCGATCAGCTGAGGCATTTCTGCAGTTTGGTGATTTTTGGTTTTAAAGGTAAGTCTTTGAACATGTCCAGTCTATGTGGCCCAGTATAGCTTCCGATTTAATTTATTCGTCTTTTTCTAAGACTGGTACACTCATGACAGCGGGTCAGCTGCGTGGTCGAATTATTATATTATAATTATTAAAATATTATGTTACAATTACACTTGATGTACAGCTGACTTTCAACAATCAACTGTCTCCACTAAATATAATGAAATTACATTTTCCGACGGTCAAGTTCACAACCTTGGTGACAAACTAAACCAGCTGTTTACAAGGATCAATCTTTACTTTGAGAAAACCATAACTTACTTTTGTGTAACTTTTATTAGGTTTTGTCATTATTTTGTTGCATTTAAGCTGCTAAACTCAGATAGAAGTTCAGAATTCGTTATATGATGCAGTAAAGGGCCAAATATATCATGGAAAGGGTATGTAGTTCAATCAAAACTTACCAAATTTAAGCTTCTAAACTATCTTTAGAAAAATTCGCAATGAAAATAAACTAAAACTATTAATTGTTTACAGTTTTTATTTTGCACAAACATTGGTATTGCAACGGAAAGCAAAGAAATTACTGTTAAAAAGACAATGAATCATTAAACTTGGAAAATACTTAAATTCTAACTAAACGTATGTTTACCTAAGATATCTCATCAAAAACATGATTTTGATCAAATGTATATAGCATTGAGTTTTGTTACATCATTTAATACGAAATGCTAGTTCATAAGGTTCGCTTTGCAAATGTTTTACATTTTATGTTACATATGATTAATGTAAAAAGCAACAAAAATGTGAAAGTAAAGTCAGTAAAACTATTAGGCCTACTCTATTTATAAGAAACGTAACACGTTTGAACTTTTGAAATCTTTAGTTTCCTTATGAAATATTAGCCCAGATGTATTTTCATTAGTGTGTGTTCTATGGAAGTAGGTAGTATCATTGAAGAGACAACAATGAAGAGACAGTGTTGTTTCTTCAATGGTAGTATGCCGTCTCTGGAAATGGGCACAATGTGTCCACAGTGTGTCATCGATTAAAATAAAATGTTTTAAACGTCATAGCAGGTAATTCAGGGGAAATCTTGTAACTCCAGCTTAAGGCACCTTTTTCGTCAATGAAATGTGACATCTCTGAAAGTGGAATTCCCCAACATGTTTCAGAAGAAAACACGCCATCAATATCTTCAACTTCGTTACACACTTTCTGTGTGTATTCGAATTTAATCTTAAGTTCTTTTGTAGAAGAAAAGTTCACTGTTGAAAAGAAATCATTGACAATACCTACTGTTGTTGGAACGAAAACAAAACATGTCATAAATTTTCCTTTTGTTAGATCGGTTTTGGTACAAATCCATAATATGCAATCACGTCGAATGTCAACAGACACAGTAAATCTCTCCACATCGGTTTTAAATTGTGGCGATGAAACAGTAGAATCTTCATCATCTTCATCAAACGATAACGAGGTTCGGTGAACTTTTTTAAGATGATCAAGCAAACTACCCGCTTTGCCTTTCCAACGACAAAAAAGTAAACGGCAAGTAACTTTTCTAAAAGTACAATCAGACTCATGCAGTTTCAAATTTTGCTCCAGTTCAAAAACATTGCAACCACGGAATCTACACGGTCTTGGCAAACAATTAAGGACATCTTCTAGAATTATATTTTTTCCACTTTGCAGAATATCACTTTGACACGTTGGACATGTTGTAAGGCTCCCCTTGCACGCCAAGCATATGCAGTGTCCATTCTCACAGAACAAGAGAGGTGGGCGTAACAATTTCAAGCATATCGGGCATTTTGTAACTGTTTGTAGTTTCTTCAAAACTAATATTTTGTCATCAAGTTTTACGTTATCCTGAAATCAAACATAAACAAATAAATAATACTTTTCCATGTTCTGTTAAAACTGTTACTTCAGGCAGTTTACATTAACAATATGTCTTTATCTCAACTATAGCGAATTACTAGTCTAATTAAGTTCAGTTCATCAAGATTGTTGTCATCTTTAAAACTGTTGCACACAGAGTGTTGATTGAGTACCTTTTAACCTGCTTCATTATATGTTTTACTGAAAATAAGTTAACAAAACTTTGTGTATATCTTGTGTAGCATACCGAGACAATTTTGTTGACATATCTGATCCTCCATAATTTTGGGTGGCTTGGGTGGGGGAGTGCGCTAACAAGTTCAAATGTTAAAATCGGTCATGTAACGAACCATTGTAAAGCTTAATAAAAGAGAAACAGAATGGCGCAAACTAAAGCTTAGTATCTTGCTTCGTTTCAAAGTAATGGACAAAGTTCTGCAAAATTATGTTTTTTAACCTCCAACATAAAAAAGGGATGTTATAAGTTTGTGTATCTGTGTCAGTGGCGTAAATAGGATTTTAATTGGGGTTGGGGTATTAACCTGGAAGGAGACACTAACGAGGGATGCCCCAACTTGATATGATAACACTTGATATGTCTGTATAGAGGATGCTAAACTAACATTTCGTGTGAACGAAATATGTTTTGCTAGAAAGGTTTGTTTTGTAAGGCCGTGGGAAAGTCAGCGTTTTGACTTTCTCATCTGACGGTTGAAATTCAAACCTAACGGATTTGTATAACATGCGTAGAATAGCATTTGTCGTGCGCGTGGTTGTATTGCATGTATGGATGAGAGGTTTCTATATTGGTTCTCACTTTTGTTATTAAAATAATTCTAAGTCTAACACTTTTATGAAAATATAATTTAAATTTCTCAATTCTAAATTTAAATAAGTTAAATTCTTTGATTTATTCTCTACACTTTATTATAATATTTCATTTTTGGGCAAAGTATATATTCCTAATTACGTTTCAATCTTGGCATAGTTTTGATAGCAGTCTTGTAGTAGGAACATTAAAACTGGTGTTACGAAACTTTTTTACCCTTATGAAAAAATTACAAAAAATGTTTACTATAGCCTGTCTCAGGTTAAGTTGAGGCAAGAGGGTGGGTAATTAGGGTCGGTCTCAACCGTCATAAAACTGACCCTTATTAATGCCACCTGAGTGAACCTGTAGAACACTCTAGTATACAATTTCAATTCTGAATGTCTTAAGTGAAAATGAAAAAACGATAACTTATTTCGTTTCATGATACTTTCCTGATAATTTTGATACCAAATTTGATTACATTTGGCCAACTTGTAGCTGTACTAGCATTATAAACTTTCTTAGTTGAATTAAGTAACATTACTAATATGGTTTACAACAATAAAGCCACAAAAATGTACTAGAGAAGTTCATATTTAAATATGTAACAAATAATCATTATTTGAGAAAAAAACTCGATACTGTATCGTTATTTACCATAATAGCCTACAAACAATTGTGTGTTTGTACCATCTTAATCGGCCGACGGGGGCGCTACCCTGTCCACCATATTGAATCTGATTCCCATAAGAGCAATGCTACAGAATAAGTCATTTTTTCTGTTAATTTGTGGAATAAATTTAAAAATTTGGTTTCATTTTGAAGTACTGTCATATGCGGATGTTGATTGCTAAATACATTTTCAAAAACTGTTTTATTGTTTTCATAAACATATGATATAAATAATAAAAAACAGTAAACTTTATTAATTTTTTACTCAGTTGCAAAAAGAGATATTGCGCAAAATCTTAGCAATCAACACCCACAATCTATTTTACTTTAAGGAAAAAATACAGCGTTCGTTTTTTGACAAAAACAACACAAAAATATGCTTAATAGTGAAGGTATGTTTTGGTTATTTAACATTGAAATTGGTAGCCAACATCGCCGTTTGGAATGTAGGGAGCCGAGCCTTAAAGTGTTGTAATTGTTTTTTTGTCAATACAACAAATTACAAAATTAAGCTCCGAAACGCAGAGAGAAAGTTTTAACTATCCTATATGGTAATTATAATATGTTATTACTATTTATTATTATTATTATTATGTTTCGTTAATTAATGCAATATAATTAATACCGCTTTATCATTAATAATAAAAATTTAATTTTGTAATTTCTTGTATTGAAAAAAACAGTTACAACACTTTAAGTCGGCCGATTAACATGGGACAAACACACAATTGTTTATATTATGATAAATAACGATGTAGTATCGAATTTTTTCTCAGATAATGATTATCTATTACATTTTTAAATATGAACTTCTCTAGTACATTTTTGTGGCTTTATTGTTGTAAACCGTATTTAGTAGGCCTAATGTTGATTCAACTAAGAAAGTTTATAATGCTAGTACAGCTCAAAGTTGGCCAAATGTAATCAAATTTGGTATCAAAATTATCTGGAAAGTATCATGAAACGAAATATGATATCGTTTTTTCATTTTCACTTAAGACATACAGAATTGAAATTGTATACTAGAGTGTTCTACAGGTTCACTCAGGCGGCATTAATAAGGGTCAGTTTTATGACGGTTGAGACCGACCCTAATTACCCACCCTCTTGCCTCAACTTAACCTGAGACAGGCTATACCAACTTGTTATGTAGGCCTAAAGTTGAACTTTTATTTTCCGTAACTGAACATTTTTTGTTTCTTGCGCTAGTAAGTTTGTAAATTTTACATCTATAATTTTTGTACTGAAATATATAAATTCTTTGAACCCTTTTCTACACAAAAGCTATGGAACACTTTTGGATTTGGGTTCATTTACTATTTTTGGCGAATTTTTGAAAAAATGCTTGCAAACGCCAAAAAATCAATTTTTGTTAACGTTGCCGGTTTTAGGGTTAGCGGTATACGTTAAAACAGCAGTATTTTAAAACCTTTAGATTTTATTTTTAAAACATCTGTATTTTTTTCTAAATATTATTATTAGTCTTTCCCCTTTGGGGGGTGATTGATCACCCTGATCACCCCCCTTATTTACGCCACTGATCTGTGTGTTAGTTCGTCTATGTATCTGTCTGTGGCATCATAGATACATCCCTAACGGATGAACCAATTTTGATTTAATTTTTTTGTAAGGTGACTTGATCGATTGTTCTTAGATATGATTCAAGGAAATCTGTTCAGAAATTTGGGGTTTAAAAAAGTTTTGTATTCATCTCTTATACCATAACATCAAAGCAGGTTATTAATTTGTTAGTATTAGGAATAAGTAGATTGTTACGGTTAAATGTAACACATGAAACAATTTAAGTCAGCTAATTCAAAATATTCATCTGTCATTTTAATAAACAAAGATTTCTCAAGAGTGTTTATAGTACCAGAATATTACAATAGTGTTAAGCATTTGCTAAACTGTAGTAGTTTTTAGAACATACATTTTGCATGTAACTAAAATGCTTTCCTGGCTAGATACGAAAAACATTAGTACAGTACGATTTTTTTAACCGTTCCCTCGGCTCGGCTAGCGCGCGGTGGGCTAGCGGTGTAGCGGGGAGGGATTGTAAAGGCAGTTCCACAAACTTCGAATAAACAAAAATGATTGAATAATTATTCGAATAAAATTATTGAAATAAAAACTACTTGAATGTGTCATAGACTACTTGTCTGTTGATAATATGATATGTATAATATACAATATTTTATAACGTTTATAAAATGAGGACGAACTCGGTCAACGGAAACACTGCCTGGCGGCAAGGCCCGGCCAGGTGTAGTTTTAATGGAAATGCACACATTATACCGCTGTACCGAGCAAACCGTAAGTCAAACGAAAAAATGTTTCAAATAAAATATTTAATTTGGACCTTTATCTAAAACTTTCTCGCGAACACTTTGTCTCTGACCAACAAATAAAAAACTTTCCAGCGGTGTGAAAATTTCATGTCATTATTAAAGTAGATTGTTGTAATATTGATTTTTTTAAATATGAAATATGTTTTGTAATTGATTTTCTTTTACATCATACGAATCGTATGGTTCTT
>JAGFPH010015162.1:7866-21847 GCA_018207615.1 Philaenus spumarius | reverse complement strand
AGGGGAATGAAGGAGAGCTCAGATGGAGCTCAACATGTTTATTAACATTCAAGAATCTTAAAACACTTCTGCAGCCTAACTGAGTGGGATGAAGGAGCTGAACACGGTACCTACCTAAGAAGGATGAGAGAGTTCTGAATCTGACCCCAAATAGCAGTATTTTGGTAGGGGTTGACTTTTTGTTAAAATTTTCGAAAATATAACAAAATCTACAAACACAAAATTCTTAAAAAAAATATGTTAATTTTCTTAAATAAATATCTTGCATATCATACCTAAACGACAGTGTTATAAAATATTTATTTAACAAACTTTGAACCCTGAAAATGTTAGCGTTCATTATTCGTTTAGATCTGATTATTTTAGTGAGCATGAGGTTTGAAAACTAAAATGTAATGTTGTTTCAATAAAGTGTAAGTACAGATGAACGCGCACACTGGTGGAATTTGAATAAGTCATACTTCGTATATAGTAATTAAAAAATAACTGGTGCAAAGAGAGATATATCTCTGACAGTTTTTTCATAAATATCCCACATACATTATTTTAACTTCTGTTTGATATACACATGGTGTCACTGTGAGAAAATCTATGGTTGCAACTAAGTAGTTTCCTACGTAAAACTACTTTGGGATATTTTTATCATCGTAATAAATATATTGGGAAAGGAGAGCAGAAATTAACCAAATGGTGGTGGATGTTCTTTAATGCTCTATTTCTTTACTGTCTCTACGTTTATACTAGTGGATAAAATTAGCATTACTAGCGTCATAATAAATAATTAGAATAATAATAATAATAATTAGGTTAGAATAATAATCCGTTGTAACAATTGTTAGTCGCCATTCCGAATATTGATTACTTATTATAAGATATCTGACTTACCGTCTTCAATATTCCTATTCGTTGCTAAACGACGGCCGTTTCGGATATTCAGCCATTTTCAAGTATATCAGGTTTCCCTTCGTCACTTACATAAACACTTACACATAACTAACACAACGATTACACAACGAATAAATAAATAAAACACATTTACACGCCCGTATTGCTAAAACTCGTGGTGGGTGACCACATACGACGCTGTCCCGGTACGCACTGATGTAGGTAAGTTAATCCAGTATGATAATCTAGGGTATGGCCCTAGATGAAGCTACATACCAAATGTAATTCCAATCCGTTCAGTAGTTTTAGAGAAAACGTGATTTAGTAACTTTGTACCCAACTACATCCCCCCTAAGATTTCAATTATTTTGAAACCCTTTCTTAGCCAGCACCTACGGCAGTAGATGAAGCTACATACCATATTTCATTCCAATCCGTTCAGTTGTTTTAGAAAAATCGTGATTTAAAAAATTTGTCCCCCCCAAACCCAATTAAAATTTCGATTTTATTTTATAAAACCATTCTTAGTTATCACCTATGGCCCTAGAAGAAGCTACATACCAATTTTCGTTCCAATCCGTTTGGTAGTTTTGGAGAAATCGTGATTTAGTAAATTTGACCCCCAAACCCCCCACCCTAAGATTTCGAATTTGTTTAAACCCTTTCTTAGTGAGCACCTATGGCCCTAGAGGAAGCTACATACCAAATTTCGTTCCAATCCGTTCTGTAGTTTTTGGGTTTTCGTGATGAGTCCGTGAGTGAGTGAGTGAGTGACTGGTATTTTGGCTTTAATATATATAGATTTGTAAAGGACCATTAGTAATATTCCACTTTTCTTGCCAACTCCAGTTATTCAGTAGAGTAATTTAAGCATCCGCCATACAGTGAATGTTAGCTTGGTTTACCTATGCATTCCGCTATAACTCCAAAACCCACCCCTGAACTGTAGAAGCTGAGTTTTAAAATATCAAAGCTGTTCAAATATAGTCTTATGACTCATACACCAATAAAGGTGTATGACTCATTAAGGTTGCCGAATATGTAGGCTATGTAAAACCACAACAATATAACATTTAGTTATTCAGATAGTTTATAAAATATTTATAAACAAATTAATACAAACAAAGTTTCCATTTCGTGTAGCGATAATTCCACGTTATCCCAGACTTCCACTACAATGAACTCCCGCAATAAGCATAGCATTCATCAAAATACGCCAGCTGTCAGGAAAACCTGCAGCAGTTATTGTTGTAAAGTGATTTATAGCGTTAAATGGCAACTTAATTGTGAAATAGAAACGTGAATATTATTAGACCTTAGCGTGTGTTTATATTTTAGAATTCCTTATTGTAACGATTACTCTTCTTGTGGTCGTACCTCAGGGGAATGAGCAAGAGCTCAGATGGAGCTCAACATGCTCATTTACATTTAAGAATCTCAAAACACTTCTGTAGCCTAACTGAGTTGGAGAAGGGAGCTCAACATGGTACCTACCTAAGAAGTATGAGAGAGATCAGAATGGGACACCAAATAGCAGTACATTGAACAAAAAGGAGAAATCTACATACAAAAAATTCTTTAAATAAACTATGATATTTTTCTTCAATACATCTCTCTCAATCCATACCCACAAGAAAATAGCATAAAATATAATTTGTTTGAGACACTAAAATTGTAATCCCTTCCCTCACAACCAGAATAAATTATAGTAAATTTTTCGTTTGGTTCTGATTATTTTAGTGTGAACAGAGTTTAAAACCTTTATAAGTATAGAACATCTTATTGTGATGTCTTTATTTTATCGAAATAAACTCTAACAGTTAGACAGACAAACTGACTATAAGGATTCCATTTCCTTTCCCCTTAACAATTTTATTTATGGAATTTCCTTTCCACATTTATGGAATATGTCGTGTTTATTACATAAAAGTAAACATGTTTTTTTTTAATAACGGATACATTTGTTAGAACAGAACCATGGATATAAGTCGTTTTTATAATATCCCTTTTTGTAATTTACAAGGAGACTGTATATTGGCTCATATAGGATGTCAACATAAAATAATAATTATTTATTCAATGAACATCATTTGTATTTGTTAATCCAGTAATGAAACGTTTCATTTTTGAGATGCCATTAGTTTCATATTTTAATAATTAGTATGATTTGTTTGTTTCAAAAAGTAAACTTGGCGCTTGGCAGATCATTAAAACTAGTTCATAAGTAAACATCAAATGATACAAAAAAACTCTTCTTTTATAAACTACCCTTAACGATGTACTTGAGGTGTATTGTTTGAAGCCGAATAATTATTTTACAATATTTAAATTTATCAATTAATTATTTTTAATTGTCTACTTTGTAAAATATAATTAATAAGGCAATATAATTAGCTTACACAGAAGAACACATTTGTAAATAAATTTTTTGTTTGTTTGTAAAATTCATTCTGTTTACTGTCAACAAAGTAATTTTATTCGAAAGTGACCACAGACGTATTACTTAATTTTCACATATGTGGTTTCCTGAGAACAACAAAAATCTTATATTATTAAGAGATCAAAATGTGTATATTTAGCGTTCTTATAAACAATGAAAATATTTGAATTTACCAGTATTAAATAAGCTTTAGAAAGGCATGTTTGTCAAGATCTTTTTCTTCACTAACATTGAGTTTTTTTTAAATTTGACCGTTCGTATTTTACCTTTATGTTACTATGTCATGTTTTTTGCAGGTAATAATCATTGCAAACACTTATAAATATTATGAATGAGAATGTAGTGAAGTGGGAAGTTTGTAACAAGACCTTATTCAGTGTATGTATCAAATATATTGATCTTAACTTAAATATTGTCAGTATATATAAGTTTCAGTCGGAAATATCAATTAATAACTTAATAGAAATGATTTTCTAAGGTAGCACTACACAAAGTGTACAAGATATCGGGTACTGCGCCTGAACACCTGTAAGTTCAACGTATCTAAGGCCTATGACTAGTTTGAACACATGTTTGTTTTCCTATTTTAAGTATTATGTTTTCAACAGAACCACAGAGAGGACCCAACTTCACTAATCTATTTTCAATAAACAGCTAAGAGCATCATATTGAAATGTAGTCTTACGTATTCCTAACGTATGGCGTTTGACAGTAAGCAGTAAAAAACAGACAAATCTAAGTTTCGTAGATATTTTCGTTTTATATGCCTGGTATTATAAATCAAGTAGATCATCACGTCTGTATTACACCATGAAGGGAATATAAAGTATGTGAAGTTAAAAATACATTTCTGAAGTGAAGGTATAATAAAGTAGGTCTAGATGTGTGTTTGTTCAGACTGTAAACGTTTATTGCCAAAACTGAAGTACTTTGGGTTTATGACTGTCTCCATATAGAATAATATAAACGTTTAATGTTGATATATACTAAAGTTGATACAGAATATAAAACTATAAAGGCCTGACATTCATGAAATTCTTACTAATGCATTACATGATACAGTCTAGAAACATTTACTACATGAAATAAACACTTTACCTGAACTCACAATTTAAGCTTGGTGTTGCGAGTTTATATTATCAGACTTATCATTTAATATTGTATCGAATATAAATTTAATAACTATAATATTTTTTATTGTGGCATCCCTTTAATGTTCTTGCAGGGTTTCACATGCCACATATTGTTTTTAAACGAAGTTAAGAAATCTTTTAATTTCTTAACTTAAAAGAAAATTTAAACTTGGTGTAACTGTGAGAAAATGTATGGTAGCAACTAAGTAGTTTCCTTCGTAAAAATACTTTGGCATATTTTTATCATCGTAATAAATATCACGATAATGAATAAATATATTGGGGAAAGGAGAGCAGAAATGATCGAAATGGCTATTCTTTAATGAACTATTTCTTTAATGTCCCTACGTGTATACTAGTGGATCAAAATAGCATTGCTAGCGTCATAATAAATAATTAAAAGACACAATAATACCTTATTTACTATGACTTAAATAATTTCGAAAAACTGACGAGATTAGTTAAATTGGTAAAGAGAGCGCAAATAACAAACTGTGTTAGAACAATCACTGTGCTGCCTCGTAAATTTGTGTAGCGGATCAAAATAAACAAATTTAAAATAAGTTATTTACAATAATATTGTTTTAAATCTAACAAGATTACGAACATTAGGAAGGGATGTAAACATAACGGTGTTAGCCTTTAAACTAACCAAGCCGTACTACATTGGGCATTGCGTTTGTGTTATGAGTGCTACAAAACTGACTCACAGCACAGAAATTAAGTAAACTAAGCTCCGGAAAACAGTATTAAGTTAAGACAAACAAAAAACAATTGATAATATGATGCAATAAATTGACCCCTGCAAAAGAATCAATTTATTAAAACGACGATTGAGTTTTCTTTTCAACACTTGACGTTATGAATACGCAATTTCCGAGTTGTAAAAATAAAGATATTTTGTCCCATTTGTTACGATTTTTTCATCTTATCTCTCAAGTTGTTGCAATATTTTGTTAAACAAGTTTTTAATTTTTTTTTGTTAACCATCTGTAAACAAACTGTGCAGGTAGGTTTAAACAAATATTAATACAGTTCAGCAAGTAGCATATATTCCGACCAAATCTCGCTCGAAAAAAGGTTTTTATACTTTGCTGTAAAGATTACTTTTCAAACAACAATGCACTTTCCAGCAAGCCAACTTTACAATCACCTGAAACAGAAACAACCTTAACTAAAGTCACTTGACACTGCTTTTTACGTTTTTATATTATTCCAATAATTCATTTAGATTTTTAGAACTGTACAAGGAATATATTGTATGAAATATATTTGAAAATATTTAACTTTACAAGGAATTAGCACACATAAAAATAATAAACAGTGTTGTGTTAAAAATTAAAATAATAAATAGCTTTTTTTTTTGCTAAAATTAATAAACAGTGCAATAATTAATTTGAGATAATTACTTTAATATTATGTAATCTTTCACAAACTTTATACTCATTAGCATATATTATAAAAGAAAAGATGGCGTTTGTATCTAACAATTGAACTAAAAGCTAGTTATTTAATGATGGTGTAAAACTGCCACCAATGTGTTACACATGGCCATATGGATGTGATGTCTATATTTTTTGAGATTTTTTTCAAACTAAGACTGAGCAGTAAAAGATAAAAAATTTTAATCCACGATTCGAGAATTCCTACACTGGTTAAACCGGTAAGGATAAACCAAACCAGTAACTTGAAGACTTACGCTATTAAAAGAACTATATATGCTTAACTGTATATTGTTACTATATGTTGGCAACGAAATATTAAAAAATTCACTTCTTTAACTGTGTTTGAACAGACAGACTAACATTTCTGTTGGTTTTGAATGTAAAGATATGATTGACGTGCTGTTTTATCTCACGGTATCTTGGACTTTACTAGAAAATCAAGCGAGTTATTGAGAAGAAAACATCAATCCTTTTTTAAAAGTTTTAAGAAACTTTTGTCTTTCTAAACATTTAATATTTCTATCACAGTAGTTCCTGGGATTACTCGCCAAACAGCTTAGATTTTACTTGTGTACATTTTCGCAAACTTTGAGAACCTTACAACATTCAGAAGGAACTTTATCGTTTATCCTTTTGCTTAATTCCCCGACAATTTCTTCATGTCTAAGTTTTGCAGCTAGATTTAGTACAATCTGTTGTAAAACATAAAGAAGTGAATGGGATGTAATATCTTAAAGTTTTTTTTATCTGTTCTTTTATTATTTTAATTTAAAATTTTAGTTGTCGTAAAAGTTGTTTTTTTTTTCAGAGTGTTACGAGAGCATATTTCAACACTTAAAATGCGTTATTTTAACTTCACATTTGTCTCGTGAGTAGCTCACAATTTTTATTTTAAAACTATATTGTAAGAAAGTTTCACCGCACGATTTGTATGAAAGGTCCCCAGATTTTGTCTCCTATGAATGGTCCTAATTACGTCTAAACAATAATCATTGAACACATCGCCCAGTATTGGCAGTTTTCGATCTTCCACTTTAATCATTTTTAATAAGCACCCTTTATGAATACAGAACAGATAAAGACCTCTTCTAATATTTAATCTGACTTGGAACTTGTGGAGGCATTATCTGACAACGAGAATTATGACGAAAGAATAGGTCTATATGTCTTGCATTAAATGCTTCCTTTAGAACCAAGTACCGTGATCTTAAAGCTAAACGTCTTAAACATTAATTTGTGAAAATTTTTTAGTTCCATATTTTATACATATTTCATCTGAAAATTATTTTCTAAAATCAATGCCTTCAAAGTTTTAGCTCGGTAGACGCCAAACATTGGATAACAGCAATTATGTGTTCTGTGTAACTGATATTTAATCGAAGTTAAACTTTAGAAAATTATTGTAGAGGTAAAAATAAGCAAAACAGTTTCAATATTGTATTATAACATTATTCATTTTCTGACAGCATTTTTGTCTGTTTTATATAAATATAAAACATTTTAAAACAGCTCAAGATAAAAGGTTGAAACTGTGTAAGTTCGAAAACCTTATAAAAAAGTAATTTATATTTGAAATGGAAAATTATTATCTTTTTTACTTTCAAAGTTTCACAATTTAAAATATTTACCTTAAATATCTTGAAAACCACTAACCTTTCGGTTGTTTTAAAAGAAAAAAAATGTTTTGTGGCAAAAAAAACAGTATTTTAAAAATGATTCTGCAGCTCAAAAGATAATAGAGTTACTGTGTAGTATTCACGAGCGTGGACCTGAGATTCACAGGGGCTAAGACTGGTGCCGTTGGCCACGGCTGTACTAGCCATGTCACTAATATGTTTTGCGGAACTATCAATCCTCCGATTTCTCAGAAATTCCGACTCTCAAATCCTAGCGGATTACCGCTGTAACATCCTTCAATACTATTGTTAAACACACTTACTAATTTTTAACAAAGAGAACTTCTGTGTTTTCAAGAGAAGAGATGCAGACCGATGTTTTTAGAAATGCATTAAAAATAATTGTCAGGGCAATACCAATGCACTGTGCCGTGCGGGTTGCGTTCTTTCCAGGTCCACTCTCGTAAGTACAGCACAATACTAACATTGCACAATCTCAAATAGCCTACTATTGCATTTATTTCAAGACGGCGGCCGAATGGATGGGGTTGGTAATAAAAAAATGATGATTTACCTTTAACCCAGAATCATGAAAAAGTAACACTTCTATCTATCAGCAAACTTAAAATTAAACGCAAACTTTAGTATAATCTTTCCATTGTTAATTTAGGTAAAGAATTTTCTTGAAATTAACGGCCTTACAGTCGAAAGCCTATAAGGGGACTTCTACTTATATAAATTTTTGTTTATAATGTCCCTTTCATCTTTAAAAACACTTGTCGGGATTCACTGATACCATCCTTTGACGCGACATCTTTTCATGGACTAAGAAAGCCTACTGCAGTATTTAAATAATTTTTCATGTTAATAATTTTAAAGAAATATAATATTAAATTACTGAAACAACAAAGACATATATTTTTCAAACCTTTTACAAATCTGTTAAAATGATCTGTTGAGGGGAGGAAAGATTCACGAATAACCTATAACAGTAATCCTTCCTAAATAAGCTTTTTAACAAAAGCAAAAAAACAACGCGTCAAGCTATGGTTATTTTTTTATAAAAAAAAGAATTGAAATAAACAAATTTGTAAAGATATGCTTTAAGAATATAAAAGATTTGATTAAATATTAACAAAAAAAAAAACAAAACAAAAAAAAAGAAGAGGAGAGGAATAGTACACCTATAGTTAATCACTTAACAAATATAAAAAAAAGCAAGAGCGAAATCAACTACGTATTATGTAAAGCTATGAATCTATAACTGAACAAATATTGATCGCATTAAAATAATTATCTTACTCTCAAAATCACCAAAACCGGTCGATGCTCTTCACATTAGACTCTTCAACTCTACAACTTCTTCGAGTATTTGTTAAAATTTTGTACTTATATTATACGTTAATATATATTTATAGAAAGGTACAAATACTATCGTTTCATTTCTTTTTACTTCATATTGATAGATCAAATGATTTAGAAGTTATTATATTATTTTAATGAATAAAATAATAATAGAGTAGCCTATGTTATACGAATGTATCCGAAGTTAAACGAATATATATCTCTTTAAATTTGTATAAACGAATATATTTACAAGTTTGAAGTTTAAGGTTGATTGAAGTTGTAAACTTAACTCCAAAGTATAATATACGCTTTGTTTGTAATTATTACAGATGATATATTATATATTACTCACGTTGTTACGTATGTATGTACGAACGTACACTCGCTTTTATAGTAGTTGATATCATATAAAATCTATTTTTAATAATTTGTATTAAAAACCTAACAATGTTAACGTTATTTTGTTAAGTTACTTATAGCTTATTACTTACTATATATTCATATTTTATAATGCACCGTCTTCTATATATATCACATTACAATAATCAACCTTTTATATGAAAAGTAAAGCGTAATAACAAGGTTTTGAAAAGTCGTAAAACAAAAAATGGAATCATGTCAGAAATAATTTGAAAATACTATCAATGATAAAAAACTAATGGTTGATATTTTATAAACTAAAGAACAGATATTGTTATACCATCTTCAGAATAATTCCAAAACTACAATTCATATTTATAAAGTTTCCATTACTGCAACTGGTAACAGATGTTCTATTCTTTAGTTTATTAAAGCAGAAAACAGAGACTTATTTTGGTTTATTTTTTTCTTAAAGAAGTTTGTTCAGAAAACATATCATTTAATAGTGCACGTATAAAACCAATGTATTCCAACATCCAACTAGCTGTTAAGTTTTTTCACGTTTTCACACATTGTATTACACTCACCATCTACTTCCAATATTCAATACATGTGCTTATAATACAATTTAATACTTAATGACAGGCAGTACTATATAATACTATGCAGTACTATACCAGGTGTCTTAAAAGTCCCACCCCCCTTTTTACTTTTTATTAATGGAAATAGACAGATTTGCTTTGGGGATTGTTAACATGAACAAAAATGGAGTTTTTTGGTGTATCGTAAATTTTAACCCCTCCCCAAAAAATGTGGTATTTTTGGGGTAAGTCGAAAATTTTAAATGAGAACCCCCATTGAGTGACACCTCATTGTAAAGACCTTGATAAAAGAAGAAGATTGGCGCAAAGCGCAGATCTGTATGTTGACTCTATCCAACACAATGGCCAATCAAAGATACAATTTTTCCCAATTTAAATAACAGTAAAATGTTAAAGATGATACATCTGTTATTTTTTACAAGGGCTTAATCCAGTAGATCACATAGTAATTAGTATAAAAACAGTAAAGCTAAGCCCTCTGGAATTCCCAGGTACTAGACTTTCGGTTGATACAACCTTACTTTGTTATTCATAACTGTGATTGTTTGTCGACTCTTAATAGTAAAAGGTCCATTTTTGGGGGAAGGGTCGAAATTTACGATAAACCAAAAAATTCCACTTTTGTTCATGTTTACAATCCCCAAAACAAATCTGTTTATTTATATTCATTAAAAAAATAATAGGGGGGACTTTTAAGACACCTGATATACGTTAACGAGTTTGCTCTTTAACGAATATAACATGGCCTGACCATCAGTTATTGCATATTTATAAGTAACACACAATTACTTGAAATTTCTTACTTTATCAACAAACGTAGATTCGACAACCAACTATTCGCTTCTAAAATTTACTGTAAAATTGCATGTTTAGTAATTAAAACTTATCGTCCTTATCAGAAGATCACAGGTTTGATTCTAGGTTAGAGAGCAGGTAGCTGTTCAGATACCAGAGATTATAGAGTGTAAGTAAAGCAGACGGTGGTTGGCTCGCTTCCAAGGTCACGGCATATGACTAGTTACCTGGTCTTCGGCTTGGCATGTTTTGCGTACTTTTTACTGCAGTATTTATGTAGTATATTTTTTTATAAATGGACTATAGTATTTTATTGTTTTGTAGGTACAGAATTGAACCATGTTATATTTATTACCAAAAATTTTAAATTGGTTAGAATAATAATCCAGTATTATCTCAAATTCAATAAAAACAAAATTTTAGCAAAATCTTTAATTTCAGTTATTTTAAAACTATGTGACGGTTAAGCCACGTTTGCACTCAGAGGGTGTATGCGCATTTAGCGAGGGTTGTTTTATGGTTTCTTTTCTAAGACGAATCCATAAAGCATCACGATGCTTTGCAATCAAACTAACCTGTGGTGTCTATTGGCTTTGCCTTCAACCAATAAGTCACTACTTCTTATCTGGCATATTAGGAGAAAGTAAACATTTTTATTTATTTCACACCATTTGGTTTACCAGACATAACCTGTGTTAGTAAATCATAAAGAATCCTTACTCATATTAAATGGGAATTTATTAGTTTAAAAAAATTAAATGTAGCCTAACAAAGTTAAATGAAAATATATATTTAATGTACTTTTATAAAGTATCTTAAATTTTTTAATTGTATGCAAGACTTGTGTAAATTACCACGATTTCGATTTGCCCCTATCATTAGAACCCCAGTTAAACCAAAACACTGAATGTAAGCGTGGTTTACCCATACATCCCGCTATAACACCAAAACACCCCACAGCCCCATATTATTATATGGTAAAGTAGCCCTCCATCCCCTTTGGGAGTTAACTGAAAGAAGATTTCGATTTGGAACTGCAATCATATCACATATCACGTAGCCTGCCTGTTGGAGGTTCCAACGGTATCAAACTGGACTAGCACTTTTAACCACTGAGTCAACTCCTTTTTAAAAAAATCAGACATTGCAACCATAAATAAATTTGTCACAAGGTAGATTTATAACATTAATGTTTTTTTAAACTTAGATTTATAGAGAATAGCGTAATTCAGTACAAAACACAAGTCGGATGGTAACATGTATTTCTATTTAATTAAAATGCTTTTTATTTTAACAAACGATTTTCTGAAAATCTTGGGAAATTTTGCTTATTTTTAACACAAGAGAACCCGTGAACTACAGTTGATAACAAAAACCAAACGGCACCCTTTAAAGACACAATATAATATATGTGACTAAATTACAACGGGCAGGACCCGTGTAGTTCCGGAAATTTCAATTTTTACAAATTTTTTTTAAAAAGCGATATTTTTAGGCCAGCATGGAATTTTGATCGTATGTAGTGCAACCTTCAACAAGTTGGGATGAGCGGGGCGTTATCTACGGAAGCGACTGTTGAACCCTGACTTGTCCAGAAATGCAAAAGAACTTAGCCTCTAATTAATGATTTCTTCGGGAATACCAGGATCCAGGAATATTATGTATTTGGGTTTTCCTAAAGGAAACACATTACGCTAAACGCGGGTGTGTCAGCCATGCTATTCCCAAATCGTAATATTAAATAATGCTTACGTAATTCAAGTCTAAAGTTAATTAAAAGAAGTTGCAAAAGCCAGAAAGAAAGGTGTTATTGGTTTAATAAAGAATGGACCTAAAACAAAGGTGGAATAAGAAAATAAGGAATTTTCAATATTATAGAAGTTAGTTAAAATCGTCAAGGTTAATTGTCATTTAACTATACAAGAAATAAAGTTAAGTAAAATTTAATCATAACAAGTATTTGTAAAAGGAAAGTTTTATAGGAAAATCAAAGAAAAGTATAAATATTATTATAGAAAAAGGGTGAGAGTTTTCACACCTTAGAGTCAAAATAAAGGACTACAGAAAAGAAAATCGCGAGTTGGAAAAACTGGAAAATTTTCCCGGAAAACGTAACGAGAAATTCACGTGCGGGGCTCGCGCGATAACGCGAAGTCGTACGAACACCACTCGAATTCGTAAAGGAAGAGGAAAATTCCAGGAACCAGAAAAGCTCACTCGCGGGAAAAACTAACAACGCCGCGAGAAGCTAAAGACAGAAGAAGGAAAATAATAGTGGTTTTACAGATATAACAGGCTAGAAAGCGAGCGGAATTAACGGCCAATCAGAAACGAGATAGGGAAATACCAACCTAATAGGGAAGTTAACTATGGAAAACAATAGAATAAAGTAGATAAAAAGTACAAGAGGATAATAAAAATAACCTGGATAATTTATAGAAAATTAAGGGAAACTATATGTAAAAGAAAAACCCCGGAAAAATCAAAGTTAATGATTAAGAAAAACGTATTGTATGTCACTTAAGGTTGGTAACAGATCTAATGGAAATGGACACTATATAAGCGGGGGGCACGATGTCCTGGGACACATTATTAAAACTCACTCATTATTAAAACTCTTTTATAAATATTCATACATTAGCAAAATTGTACGCGTCACGCTGGACTGTACAATCTGTACTCTCTTAAATAAATTGGGCTTAGAAAATTTTACTACGTTTAACATAAATTAAATTAATATCAGTTATAAATTATCAGTATTTACTACAAGTTAATACAGTTCACTAGTGAGAGAAGTTGTGATGTTTGTCATTGATCAATATTAGTCAAATAATATTGAAACTACGAGGACTTCAATGAAGTAGTAAATCGTCTTCATTATTGGAACTTCAGGAACTATACTGGCGAGCCTACAGGAAATGAATTGTTAACAACGCTGGAAAATAACGAGCGAATCCTGGACACCAGGAGGACATCTCTAACCATCAATCACCTGTAATTCAGCCAAGTACAAGTTTAAAATCAACACGACTAAAAGATCACGGCACGCTGTACAACTGCAATAGACTTCGGGAACGAGAGCAACTAAACCCTGCTAGCCAATCTGCAGCATCCAAACAACATCAGCACCGTTAAAGACGGCCAACTTAAGCGTTGCTAAAAGGTCTGTGAAAAACGTACTTACTATAATGTCCCCTATAAATTTGCCTGATTAGCTTCAATTACATTTATTAAATATACTGGGTTAGGTAGGATTATAAATAGATTGTTTTCTTGGTGTAAATTTTAAAATAAAGTCGTAATTAATAAATTGTATTAAAATTAATTAAATTCAAGTAATAAAATAAATTGAATAATT
>JAGFPH010015161.1:0-12126 GCA_018207615.1 Philaenus spumarius | reverse complement strand
CGATTCAGCGTCCAAAAGAATGTCAAAAAAGATACCCCACTCAACTTTTTCCATTTTTTCAAAAATTGACCCCAAAAACGCCCTTTTTGGGGGCAAAAATGACTTTTTTTAAACTAGCCGTGTTTGGTATCGACCTTGACATTTTTGGGGGTGATAAATCGATTGAGACCAAAATCAGGTCCGTGGGATTAACCGTTTTGAAGTTAGTACCGCTTTCTTCGAAACGGATACTCCTATTAACTCGAAAATGGTATCATAAATCTCTCGCTCGAAAAATTTGGTAATTGATACAGCATCTATTTTGGTAAGGAAAGTTGTGTGATGTGCACACCAGATGTTTTTTTTGAAAAAATCCAATTATCCGTATTTTTGAATATCCGAATGGGGTCCGATCCCAAGTGATTCGGATAACTGGAGTTGTACTGTATAGTTTTCTTGTTGGGGGTGAATCGGATTTTACCGTCACGCGTTTCACCATGCATTTTGTGAAACGTTCTATTTTGTGAAACGCTCCGAATGTGAAACGCTCTATTCCATCTGTTTGAATGAAAGTTTTAGTCTTGCCGAGATTCGAACCAGCAGAGTCCATTACCATAGACTATCGCCTTAGCCGGTTAGGCCACAATCGCATTGATAATTTAGTATATTTGAGATGGGTATATAAGTGTAACAGATTATCCTACGACATAGGCTTAGTCTGTTAATGTTTATATAAATATATAATCCAAATACCACTCACTGACTCACTCATCACCAAAATCTCAAAGACCACCAAACGGATTGGAATGAAATTTGGTATGTAGCTTCCTCTAGGGCCGTAGGTGCTCGCTCATAAAGGTTTTCAAAAAATTCGAAATTTTAGGGGGGTTGGGAAGGGGTGTCAAAGTTACAAAAATCCCACCGAACGGATTGGAATGAAATTTTGTATGTAGCTTCCTCTAGGGCCGTAGGTGTTCGCTCAGAAAGGTTTTTTAAAAAAATCGAAATTTTAGGGGGGGTTGGGGTTTAAAGTTAGTAAAAATCCCCATAAGAAATACATAGTATAATATATTTATTGATATATTTTTTGTTTGTTAAATTACATTTAACTTTGATCTGTCTGACCGTGCAAAGCCGGGTCGGGCTAGCTAGTACAATATGTAGTTTAATTTGTAATATCTCTGAAATGGACATGTGCTTCCTAATTTCGTAAGTTGTGTTAATAAAATAAACATTGTGCTTCCTCATTTCGTAAGTTGTTTTAGTTAAAAAGTGTATACTTCTCCTGTGTGGTCTTGTGTGCATGGCGAAGCCCTTTTACGCTGTCACTTACCATTCGTCACCACGACGAAGTTTGTTCATCAACTCACAATAATGGAAGGATAGCACAAAACAACACTGCACTCATTCACGGTCTAGCTCAAACCGAAGTTAGAGGAATGGACGCGTTTTGAGTTCTCTCGAAGAAAAAGGTATTTTAGTTTTGGCCATACCGTCGTGCGAATGGTTTGTGATCTAGGGTTAAAATGAAGTCTAAAGTTACAACACAGTCAGTTATTTTCATTAAATATTATTTCATAACTTCATTTTAAGTGATCTGTTTGAATATGAATGAGATATCGTTTGAATTCTGAATTTCTTGTGCACTGATTATTTTAATATACGCATTTTAGTTTTGTATTTTATCTAGGGCAAATTTCGTTGTGAAATCGTTGACATGCAGTCAATCTGGTGACCCTAACGTGACTTTCCACTTTATAATCTCATTCTCACTCGGTTTATTAAAGTTTTATCTTAACGGGATTTATTTAAAACAGTTTCAAAAGTTTACAATGTCGTCAATCATCATCCCGTTCCTCCTCCGACCTCCTCCTTCTACCTTCTGTCCACGTCATTTGCGGTGAAATAATCTAGTTGGTTCTGCTAGGAAAACAGCTGACAAGAAAAGATGCGAAGCAAATAGTTTGACGATAGTTAATGAAGTGATTTGATTGTTGTTTTAAAAAAACATATTCTATACAAATATTAATAAATACGAGGTCTTTCTAAAAAGTTTGGTGAGTGGTACGATAAAAAAAAGAATGCACTTTAGAAATACCTTTATTGGCCTTCAAAATACTCTCCACCAGACACAACGCATTTCTGACAACGTTCGTATAGCGCCTCAAAACTGTTGAAGAAGTCTTCGTGTAGAATCGTTTTCAGAATTACCGTCACTCGGTTCTGAATCTCTTCGACGTCCGCAAACCGTGATCCCTATAAGGCCTTCTTAAGAGTTGGGAATACAACAAAAATTAGCAGATCTGGAGAGTACCGTGGGTCTTGCAAAGCTGTCACGCAACGCTGTGTAAAAAAATGGCGTACATTGATGCTGGTAGCGATGGTGCGTTGCCGTTCAGTAACATCCAATTTCTGGTTTGGAACATTGTGCCCCGACACGCCGGATGCGCCGCAACAAACGTTTGAGAACCTCCAAGTAGAATGCTACATTCACCGTTTGGCCAGCAAGAACGAATTCCTTATGGACGATTCCTTTTTTGTCAAAAAAATGTGATCAACATGGTCTTCACTTTGGATTTTTCCACGCGGATTTTTTTGTCGCGTTGCAGAAGGTGACCGCCATTCCATTGATTGTCTTTTCGTTTCGGGGTTGTACTCTTAACACCAAGTCTCGTCTTCTGTGACAATGGAACCCGGACAAGTCGGACCCCGTTCACACATATAGATGAAACTGGTGTCAATCGTCTTTCTTTTTGATTGTCTGTTAGGATGTGCGGCGCAAATCGTGAACAAATCTTGCGTTTGCCCAATTCTTCATGGACGATGGTCCCCACTGTGTCTTTGCTTCGCTCGCACACGTTCAATGTTTTCCGGCGTCCTGCTTGTGGATGGTCGTCCCGAACGCGTTCGTCCTCCACCAATTCTTTGCCAGCGCGAAAACGTACAAACAAATCGTACACACACTTCCTACTCACAGCATCCTGCCCGTACACTTACACCAATATCTCATGGATTTCTGTCTCAGTTTTACACAATTCGAAGCAGAACTTAATGTTATGTCGTTGCTCCATGGTTTTTCGACGCACACTACTGAGAACACTGTTGCAATGACTGTACAAGTACTGCAATAGAAGCCTCGCGTAATTCCCTACAGATGCCAGGTTCAGACATGCGCGCTGTTACAAGCGTTGAACACCGATATTTTAGACCATTCACTGAAATTTTTAGAAATACCGTGTATATTATTGGAGTGCATCTCGGAGATCTTGAAAACCATGGATTTGACTCTATTAACAGTATTTCGATTTTACAAATCTTACACTTCCCACACATCCCTAGTCGTGCTAAGGATGTTTTACTCACAAAATATTATTTATTCAGATAGTCATAATATGTGTACCAAGCTCGGCTAGGACTGGAATACTATGCTCATTCACACACACATTCAGTTTATTTATATATTACGTTAACCTAACCTAAACAAGATATTGGTTGTGACGAATAATTAGTTAACTGATTATAAATTTGCTTTGGTGGATGTGGTAATGAATGTGTGATGGTTAATTATAGACCTAACCTAAAATGGTGTTAAGCTATTGATCCGAAGCTATTTATAATGCGTAACAACAGATATTTGTATTACATTATAATACAGTAAGTATGTTTCGTTGATTTTCGTTCATGTTTCCTTTTATATTCTTAAGCTAACCTAAAAAAAATCTGTGAAAAATTTATTCTAAATTTTCTAATGGACGTAAACATTTCGTTCATGTTTCCTTTTATATTCTTAAGCTAACCTAAAAAAAGTTGTGAAAAATTGATTCTGAATTTACTAATGGCGTAAACAAACAAGTCATTTGAGTTGTTAAGATTTTGATACGCATCAGCTATAATGTGTAA
This sequence comes from Philaenus spumarius, assembly GCA_018207615.1. NCBI lineage: Eukaryota > Metazoa > Arthropoda > Insecta > Hemiptera > Aphrophoridae > Philaenus > Philaenus spumarius. Next base: position 8,247 of record JAGFPH010015161.1, on the reverse strand, counting down.
CAACATATATTTGAATTAAATATAAATTAAATATAATACAGTAGGCCTAAGTATGTTTCGTTGAATTTCGTTCATGTTTCCTTTTATTTTGTAACCTAACCTTAGAAAGCTGTTGGTTGTGAAAAAAACTGATTCCAAATTTGCTATGTTGGTTGCTATGGTAATGAATGTAAACAAACATGTGCTGTTGTTAAGCTTTTGAGCTGAACAGCTGTTTCATTGTTTTTTCTTTTTAATTAAAAACAGATTAGTGAATTGAAGTTATTAGGAAGAAAGAACATATTTAATATACGTGTTTTTATATTTACATGCATGAGTGTAAACGGGTAAATGACATTTACTCCAGTGTGTGGATTACAAGAGTGGCGCATTGGTTAAAGGCTCTCGCTCAGACTGCCTCAGTTAGAATTTCATTAGCCAGTTCTCGTTAAGTAAAAATAATAAACAAAAACAATGTACATGTTATATTTGTGGCGTGATGTCTACGTCACAAATCATACGATAATGCAGTAAAACGATTGGTTGGAAGATCGAACCATTTTTATCTTACAGGCCTTTCCTTCACCGCTTTTTCCTATACTCATCACCAGACTACAAGGTCTTCACAAGTCTGGCCGAGTTTGTTAGAAGTAATAATAGTGTATTATTATTTTCTACCATGTTCTACTAGTTATAGTGAAGCAGATTGGTGCCTACATAACAGAAATAAAATTAATTATAAATTTATTTTAAAATGTGAAAAAATTGACGACATTACAATGGCACGCCATCAGAATGGAAAGGAAACTATTAAAGTTTCTTCTCAGAGTGTTTTAAAAATAGCAATATCGCACTTGAAAACTATTTATCTTAAACAATTGGGAATACAAGCACAGATGCAACCACCTGCTGTCCGGAGTTGATGACCACCGTCGGTACATCCACGGGCACCACAGGCTGCCAAACGTTCCCGTCTCCCGTCTGAGTCATCTTCTCACTGGAACAGACGTTCTTGGCCGCTTGGTCACCGTGCAACAGTACCACGTCGCTGAACATGACGCTACTCCGACGTCTGGAGAGGTTCGTCGTCCCCGGGGGACTCAGGAGGTTCCCACTTCCTGGATTCTGTAAAAGTGACGTCATGTGTGTTGTGTTAACTGTTAGTATGTTATGATAACACAGGATGTCATGAAGGTGAAATAGTGCAGGAGAATATGGTAATTTCCTCAACGTGTACAGTGCCTTTTACAGATGAAGAACCATTAAATTTAGAATACTTATATACAACTTTTATAACTGGAAATTTGTTGCATTTCATTGCAATTGTATTAACGAGGTTTTTGATTAATAACCTGCAAAGAGTATGTGTGTAAAATATTCTGTAACTCTATTTTTTGTTGAATAATAATTATATAAAAATTGTTTAAATTGCAAAATTGAATTGCTCTTTGTTCTTTAAAAGGAGAGAAGAATAAATATGCTATCATTCCCCTACGGTACTCCAAATTTACAATCCCTCGATTACGCTAATTTCAAAATGAGTCGCCAAACTTAAATCGCCAATCACTCGCCCCCTTAACACGTTCACTGCTAAGCAAATGTCGTATTTCCTATGCTAGGAGCTGACTTTTTTTATATTTATAGTCTAAATGAGTAAAAATTACTTTACTTTTTATTTTTGAACCTTCCTACGTAATAATCACTAACATTTTTAAGCGGACGCATAAGTGCGTACACAGCACATAAGCTCATAATAATCGTGCGAAGCACGCAATGCTCTGTGTCTTGAAAATACTTTCAATAAGCGGGTTGGCGTGCGAAGCACGCAATGTTTTGTGTATTGAAAATACTGCCAACACGGGGATTGGCGTGCTAAGCACGCAATGCAATGTGTATTGAAAATGCTTCATATACGGGGGCTGGCGTGCGAAGCACGCAATGCAATGTGTATTGAAAATACTGCATATACGGGGGCTGGCGTGCGAAGCACGCAATGTATTGTGTATTGAAACTACTGCCAACACGGGGGTTGGCATGCAATGCACTATGTCATAGTGTTCAGTGTCAAGCTTTCATGTGCGTCCTTAGCAGTGAACGTGTTAAACATGCAATCACTGGCCTATTGTAAATTCGAAACATTCGCCTACTTAAAATGCACAAATAATTCGCCTACTCTATGTATAACATCCACTCACCTACTTTAAATCCATTCCCACTCGCCTATTTTAACTATACATTTGCTTACTGAGAGCATGGTTATGAATATCGGCTGGGTAAAATGTATATTTTTAGCATTTCTTTGCCTGCTCCAGGTACATAGCTAGATCCCAGTTACCTCCAAGGTATTCTTAATACAGACACACCCTAAAGCGTGTTTTTTAGTACCTTTGTCATTTGTTTTATTAGGCTTTACGGTTCTAAGTTTATGTTTTACTTAACGAAGTGGTTTATTTTTGTTTATTTTAATTTTAGCATATAGTATTACATGTACGAGGGTCATTCAATAAGTAACGAGACAAATTATTTTTGCACAAAAACGGTTTATTGAATCAGTACAAAACTTTGGTTACTTTTCAACATAGTCCCCAGCGGCACTTATACACTTGTCCCATCTTTCTGCTAATTTGTAAATGCCCTTGGCATAAAATTCTTTAGGTTATCTCGAAGCCACTTTTGCACCTGATTTTTTACCTCTTCATTGGATTGAAAATGTATCCCTCGTAGACCATCTTTAAGGTGTCCAAAAAGATGGAAGTCTCATGGAGCGAGGTCGGGGCTGTAGGGGGGATGTAGAAGGATCTCCCATCTCAGTTTCTGAAGTTTTTGTTTCGTCAGCTGTGCCGTATGTGGACGGGCCTTGTCATGAAGCAAAATCACGCCTTCAGTTAAGAGCCCACGGCGTTTCGTTCGAATTGCAGGTCTTATCTGGTTTTCCAGCATGTCACTGTAGTACTGGCAGTTGATTGTCCTTTGGCCTTCAAGAAAATCACAGTAAATTGGCCCCTGAAAATCCCAGAATACTGTAAGCATGACTTTACCGGCAGATGGCTGGGTCTTGAATTTTTTTTGAATGGGAGCTTTCACTCAAGGCTCTGTCGTTTTGACTCTGGCTCATATTGGTGGATCCATGTTTCATCACACGTTACAATTCTTTTGAAAAAACCTTCTCCTTCAGTCGAATATCGATTTTCCAAGTGTTGACTGATTTGAAGCCGGGTTTCTTTGTGCGCGTCCGTGAGTTGTCTGGGCACCCATCTCGCACAGGTTTTCTTGTACTGCAGCTTGTTATGAATAATGTTATGGACAGTTTTTCGCGTATACTTTTTCACTTATCAGTTCAACGGTGATACGCCTACTGTGCCGAATTAACGCGTCAATCCGAGATTCGAGAGAGGAAGTCCCAACTTCGATCGGTCGTCCACTGCGTTGCTCGTCAGAAACTTTTGTACGGCCACTTTGAAACTGTTCTACCCATTTGTAAACGTTCGAACGATTCAAACAATTGTCTCCGTACACTTTTAACATTCTTTTGTGGATGTCACTACCTTTCTCACCTTCCGCGACTAAAAATCTGATCACGGCACATTGTTCTTCCACGGTGCAATTCTCGAGCGGACTTGCCATCGTTAACAGAGTAAATTTGAGGTTATGTTGACAAAATATGATTGAACAGCTGATCAATTGTCATCGCAAGGTTGCCCAATTTATGTCCTGAAAGTTTTGTACTGATTCAATAAACCGTTTTAGAGCAATAATAATTTGTCTCGTTACTTATTGAATGCCCCTCGTATAATTTGTAAAAAATACAGTACTACTAAATAAATTCAATTAATTTAAAACAATGTTTTATCTAACGGATGATTCGTAAATTGCGGTCTATAACTCCCAAGACTTTAAGACTTACCTCGTTATCCCATCGATTTCCGTTATTAAAAGACGGTACCCTGAGTAATGATGGTCTCTTAGGACTAGGAGGAGGGTCTTCTACTTCGACGACTTCTTCTACGGGCGATGCTGCAGGAGGGTGCCGTGGCGAAGGAGGGGACATGACTGTCGCGGCACTGACCAGAGGACATCCTTGATGATGTCTCTTGAGTTTATCACCTGGAATCAGTAATCAAAGACTCACTACTATTCAGAAAATAAATAATTCTTTCACAAGAGAGTACTGCCAATCTAAGCTCGATGGCACTGTTTTAATACAAAAACTACTATAAATCGACAACCACTCGTCTACTTTAAATCTACAACCACTCGCCTACTTTAAATCTACAACCACTAGTCTACTTTAAATCTATAGTCATTCGCCTGCTTAATCACTCCGCTACTTTAAATTCACAACTACTCACCTACTTTAAATTTACAATCACTCGCCTACTTTAAATCTACAATCACTCCGCTACTTTAAATTTACAACAACTCGCCTACTTTAAATCTACAATCACTCCGCTACTTTAAATTCACAACCACTCTCCTACTTTAAATCTACAATCGCTCGCATACTTTGAATTCACAACCACTCTCTACTTTAAATCGACAATCACTACGCAACTTTAAATATAGAACCACTCTCCTACTTTAAATCTACAATCACTCGCCTACTTTAAATCTACAATCACTGGTCTACTTTAAATCTACAATCACTCACCTACTTTAATTCTACAATCACTCCGCTACAATAAATTTACAACTCTTACACAACCTAACCTAAACTTACCTTCCTGACTGCGGAATGGATGCAGTATCAACGTACTTCCCAGAGCCAGGTTGTTGTCGCCGTTGTTACTCAAACCCAGTTTTAACTCTTTTTGCTGTTGTCTTCTGTATCTGTACAGGCGCCATTTTTTTATAAATCTTCTCTTCCCTCTTCTCCACAGGTGCGCTACATATCTGTAACATGACGGTGCGGGTTTAAAACAGCAAATATGTTTAGGCAAACTACTTCTGTTTTAGGGATATTCTACAACTTTACTGACAAAACATTGTGTGATTGACTTTTTATCTAAATCCCAGCAAATAGAAATCAAATGAATTGAATTCATCCGCGTTAGGTAATGAGTTGTCAGTTTGGCTGTAAATAATTTTCTGAAAATCGCCGTGGTAACGGCTGCAATGGAATTTTATTTTATGTTATTTCTATAACTATCGTAATACCAATACACTGGATATCTACAAAATAATCAAAAACGTATCTAAACTACTGGAACTAAGAAGTCGAAGTGGTTTTGCACTGTTGGGTTAACTGTCTGAATCCATAAGCTCTTCATCGAAATATTACGTACACCTAACAATGTGTCTTGTATACGAAACTATGAAATTACTAAATTATCAACGCATCAAGTGGTGTTGGATCAGAGTGTTGGAGGAATGTGGATCGTCTACTCTGAGGAATATCACTTAGCCTCGTCCTGCTGACAATACGGTTCTGACAATGATATCCTTGTCACCAGATTCTGTTGGCCGTGCCAGGGTGAAGAAGGTCAAGAAATGAAACATAATTCCCGGCGTAGGGGTTGGCGATCCCACCGCCCAGCACATTGCACTTTGTGCTGCAAACAGCCACTAGCTCCATTAATCCCTTTTTCATTTCAGTAAAGTGAAAACCGAGCAGTTTTTGTCCTAACCTCTAAAATGGACAAAGTACTTTCTCATTTTTAAATGTATAAATTTGCCAACTTGGTTGCTATGGTAATGAATATAAACGCATTAAAGAAACATGTTGGGTCCAGTGTAGGCCTAACCTAAAATTATGTTGTTAAGCTTTTAATACAAATTGGCTGTTTAATTTTAATATTTACCAATAGATGAATGTTAATCAACTCCTATAAAAGCGAGTGTATGTCCGTACGTACGTGAGTAACATATAATATATTAGCTTATTTCACCCATCATCTGTACTACTTAAACAAACCCAATGTACTTTATACTTTGGGGCTATGTTTACAACTTCAATCATTATAATTTCTTTGAAATTGATTTTTTTAATTACGAGTTATAGATCTAATGTAATAATACGTAATAATATTTCCTTTGAGGTTATAAACTGTATATAAATATAACCTTTTATCATCAAAATATTCGTTTATACAAATTTAAAGAAATACCTATTCTTTAAACTTCGGAAACATTCGTACATCTTCGTATAACATATAAACATATTCCATTATTAATTTATCTATACTAATATTATAAAGAGGTAAAGTTTGTTTTTTTGTTTGAATGTAGGGGGTAATCTCTGGCACTACAGAACGGATTGAAAAAATAGTTTTACTAATAAAAAGCTACACTAACATAGGCTATAATTCATTTCAACAAAAACCTTTTTTTATTTCAATATTTGTAAATTTTGTCGGAAAAAATTCTTAGGTTAGGCCTAAAATGATAAATCAACACATGTATTTACATTTATTACCATAGCAACCAATTGAATAAAATAACAGATAATATAGCTGTTTGCTCCAATATTTCCGTTAACAGCTGATTTCAAAATTTAAAGCAATTATTTTTGTATTTCTAGCTTTTACGTTAGGGTTTTAAAGTGTAGACCTGAGCCTTGCTGGTTCTTTTAACCATTATTATAACTGCTGTTATAAAATATAAGAAATAATTTAATTTGAACATTTAACATTATTTACCATCTTAGTATTGAGGTTATTATTAATCCTACACATTTCTTTTAAATAAAACATAACATAATGTTTCTAGAAGTTTCCATTGGGGGTTGGCGTCCGGAGCACGCAGGGGTCTCCCCTAGTTCACTATAATATTAATAACTTCTAAATCTTTTGATCTATCGATATGAAATAAAGAGTAATTTAAAGATAATATTTATAACTTTCTTTAAATATATAATAACATACATGAATACAAATGTTAACAAATATGCCTACAGTTTTATAATCCTTATAATTGTACACATTTACCGAGTTAAAAATCCCCGTCAAAATAGGTGGGCCTAGATAAAGTTAGTTGTTTTTAAATAGTATTTTACTTTCTCCCCCTATACCATAGTATATGGAGAAAGTATTGTATTCGTCAAAATTTTCGAGTTTGAGTTTTTGGTGGAAATATCCGTTTTGGGTCCCCCTGAACCTAAAAAAGTGGTTTTCGGAGTGATGTCTGCGTGTGTCTCTGTGTGGGTGTCTGTGGGTGTGTGTTTGTGTGTGTTATCAGACCTAGAGCCTAACCAGTCGTCCGATTTTGATTAAATTTGGTATGGAGGTACTAATTCACGGTATCTCCAGGCGATTTTTTCATTTTTTGAATTTTTTATTTTTAAGGGGTATTTTCCCATAAAAACCCTTAAAATAACGGAAAAATCAACTTTTATCAAAAACGGCTCTAACGATTTTGATTAAAATTTTATAGTTTATTAGAGACCTAAAGTACTATGAACTATAAAATTTTAATCAAAATCGTTCGAGCCGTTTTTTAGAAAAGTTGGGTTTTCCGTTATTTTATGGATTTTTATTGGAAAATTACTCTTAAAAAAAATTAAGTTCCTATAATGAGGGAGAAAGTATGAGTCAGTTTCCTGATACCGTTTATTTTAAATTGTGGTTTTCTGATGTGTATCTAATTGATCTGCCCATGGGTTTTCACAGGGGCTCACTAGTTTTAAAGTAGTAAACGTTTTATTTAAAAGCCTATTTAAACAAGCAGACGGCCAATAGCAGATCCCATTCACCGGCTTATATTTAGTCAGTGTTTTAACTAAAAGGAAAATCTCCGATTGAACGGTTTAATCCGCTTTGCTGGTGTAAGCTACTTAACTTGGAAACAAAATGGCGACCAGAACAGCTGACAAAGTATACCGAAACAATTACAAAACAGAAATATCTGTTCAGCTCGCGTTTACTGGGAAATGTCAGGTTTCCGTAATACTATTGGAATTCTGCCGTTGTATACAGTTCAATATACAGTAACTGAATAACACGCGAAACAGAATGGGAGAGTTTTGTAATGAAAGTGGAAAACTAAGTGGTAACATTTCGTTAATGTTGTTCGTTCGCACGTTAAGTAGCAAGGCCGTAGACAGGAAAACTGGGGGGGGGGGGGGGGGGGGGCGGGCCCGGGGGTTTGAATTTAATCCCTTTTAACACGTCCCCTGTTAAAGACGCACATGTGAGCTTGACAATAAACACTTCGCACGCCAACCCCCGTATTGGGAGTATTTTAAATAATTTTCAATACGAAGAGCATTGCGTGCTTCGCACGCCAACCCCCGTATGGGGAGTGTTTTCAATACAAAGTGCATTGCGTGCTTCG
>JAGFPH010015159.1:0-13667 GCA_018207615.1 Philaenus spumarius | reverse complement strand
TTTTTAATCACGATTTCTTCAAAACTACCGAACGGATTGGAATGAAATTTGGTATGTAGCTTCTTCTAGGGACATAGGTGCTCACTAAGGGTATGAAAAATTTCGAAATTTTAGGAGGGGTTTGGAGGGATACAAAGTTATTAAAATCATAATTTCAGATCTTTTATTATTATGACAATAGTGCTTCTATTATTTAAGGTATATATATATACTAATATTATAAAGAGGTAAAGTTTGTTTGTTTGTTTGTTTGTTTATTTGTTTGTTTGTTTGTATGTAGGGGGTAATCTCTGGCACTACTGAACCGATTGAAAAAATAGTTTTACTAATAAAAAGCTACACTATCCCTGAGTAACATAGGCTATAATTCATTTCGATAAAAACCTTTTTTTATTTCAATATTTATAAATTTAATCGGAAAAATTCTTAGGTTAGGACTAGAATGATAAACCAACACATGTATTTACATGTATTACCATAGCAACCAATTGAATACAATAACAGATAATATATTTGCTCCATTATTTCCATTAACAGCTGATTTAAAAATTTGAAGCAATTATTTTTGTATTTCTAGCTTTTAGGTTAGGATTTTAAAGAGTAGACCTGAGCCTTGCTGGTTCTTTTAACCGTTATTATAACTGCTTTAAAATATAAGAAATAATTTAAATTGAACATTTAACATTATTTACCGTCTTAGTTTTGAGGTTATTATTAATCTTACACCTTTATTATAAATAAAACATAACATATGTTTTTAGAAGGTTACGTTGGGGGTTGGCGTGCGGAGCACGCAGGGGTCCCCCCTAGTATTTATATATATATAATCAAATACCACTCACTGACTGAGCACTTAAAAAGAATACAATTACGTTAAAAAGACTGAAAATACCAACCACCACAGGCAACGCCGTACGGGTCAGCTAGTAATAGTATATTATACAGACCACGGCAACACATATTTAAAAAAACTCGTAATCATAAATACTGTGACTGTACTAAGCTCTGGTACTAACCAGTCAATCAATAGTTTAAGCTGAAGGACATACAACAGTAATAAGAAACAAAAATCATATTTTTTGGAAATTGGTCAATACGTTTATGGGGGAGGTGTTTCGCACAACCATATTGGTTATTAGGACCATTTTTTGTTGCGCTAGATATTAGATACCTCCAAAAGTGATCGTATCTTTTCGTATATATTAATTTCACGCAGTTATATAATAACGAACCAACCTCCAAAAATAGAAATTTATCTTTTTTACTTAAAATTACTCTTGAAAGTACATAATTATTTTGCTACGCAATATAGATCCATGTCATATCCGCATTGTGCTGCCACCTATCAAATTTTGAACCAACTAGCACCTGGTAAATGTACACTTTTGTGCTTTACAACAAGGAGAAGGGGCGAGATAGGCAATACGGTAGCACGTAACTAAAGTGTTGAGTTGTCAGTTTTTCTTGAAACAAGCCATAGCCGAGTGGTAGCGTGGCGTCTTACTGATCAGAAGATACCGGCCGGACCAGGTAACTTTTCATATCTGCGGTTTGAGGTTAGGAGGGCGGAATTAAAGCAAACGGTGGTTGGCTCGCTTCCAAGCTGACGGGATATGACTGGTTACCTGGTCTCCGTTTTGGTGTATATTTTTACTAAGATATTTATTATATATTTTTGTTAAACTACAAAAAATTGTTATACATCTTTGACATGAGATCAAATATTTACATGTGTTATTAGTTATTATGGTTATTATGGTATAACAAAACATCTATATAATTAATATAACATGCGTTTGTTTTTAAGAAATGTAGCCTAAATAAGATTTTGCATAACCATATCTAAAAACATTAGTACTGGAAAATGTTAGTTTTGTCACATGGTTCCTTATTGAAAAACTGCTTCCAATTTACTAAATTTTCGAGCATTATGTAAATACTCTCAAACTTCAAAGCGATGAAAACCGCTCATGTTTTTTGCCTTAAAAACCCTCCCAAAATCTTGCATGAGCAGAGAAAGGAAGCACAGCGGCATTCGCCGAAATAACCCTAGTTCTAAGTAACTAGCAGAAGAGGTGGAATAAAGAGACGAAAGGAAGGTGGACATATCGTCTCATTCCCGACCTCATAAAGTGGAGTCGAAGAAGCATGGGGAAGTGAACGATTTCCTTGCTCAACTACTGACAGAGCATGTATATTTTAGAATCTGCCTTGTCAAGATTCCGAAAGCTACTTCGACATACTGTAAGACCTGTGAAGCGCAAAGAGACTATGCTGAATAGCAGATGGGACGGCAGAGAATGTTTTTCCGTCACGAGCGTCAAATATTGTTCATTGCACGACCTTTTAGCCCGTCTGGTGTAACCAAAATCGATCGAAACGTGAAACACCATAAAAGTGCCCTCAAGTACAATAAAAACCGAATAAGCGAAACGGTCCGTAATCCGAGGCCGCAAGATCAAGGTGCAAACTCGCAAAGTGAGAGCGGAAGGAAGAAGCGAATGAGCCGGGGCTGGAAATTGAGGTACAAACAAATTCTACTACCGTAATACGTTTCGTACACGCAGGCAGTTATTTAGCGCCTTCGTGAGTAGACCGATTCGCCAAATTCTTGATACCCTAAAACAAATAAACTTAATTCTTTAAATTCATTCAACGGTCAGCGGTTGAGCTGCGTGATCGGTTTACTTTTATTAAAGCACTAGCTGACCCGTACGGCGTTGCCCGTGGTGGTTGGTATTTTCAGTCTTTTTAACGTAATTGTATCCTTTTAAGTATTCAGTCAGTGAGTGGTATTTGGCTTTTACATATATTTATATCTTAAATAATAAAAGCACTATTGTAATAATAATAAAAGATCTGAAATTATGATTTTAGTAAGTTTGATCCCCCCAAACGCCTCCTAAAATTTCGAAATTTTGCATACCCTTTCTTAGTGAGTACCTATGGCCCTAGAGAAAGCTACATACCAAATTTTAATTCCAATCCGTTCGGTAGTTTTGAAGAAATCATGATTTAATAACAATGATCGCCCCAAACCCCCCCTTAAATTTCGAATTTTTTTAAACACTTTCTTAACGAGCGCCTATGGCCCTAGAGGAAGCTACATAGAAAATTGAATTCCAATCTGTTCGGTAATTTTTGAAAAAACGTGATTTAGTCATTTTTACCCCGCAAACCTCCCTAAAATTTCCAATTTTTTTAAACCCATTTTTAGTGAACACTTATGGCCCTAGGGGAAGCTACATACCAAATTTCATTCCAATCCGTTCGGTAGTTTTGAAGAAATCGTGATTTAATAACAATGATCGCCCCAAACCCCCCTTAAAATTTCGAATTTGTTCAAACCCTTTCTTAGTAAGCACCTATGGCCCTAGCGGAAGCTACATACCAAATTTCATTCCAATCCGTTATCCGTTAGGTAGTTTTGAAGAAATCATTTTTTAATAACTTTGATCCCCCGAAACCCCCCCTGAAATTTCGAATTTTTTCAAACCCTTTCTTAGTGAACACCTATGGCCCTAGAGGAAGCTACATACCAAATTTAATTTCAATCCGTTCGGTAGTTTTTGAGAAGTCGTGATGAGTGAGTCAGTGAGTGAGTGAGTGGTATTTCGCTTTTATGTATATAGATTTTTTCGATAAATTTGAATTTGTGGATTTTATCGTACAAAAAACAGTTGACGTACACGACATATTATTTTAAAATACTCGAAACGGAATGCAATCTCTAAAACTGCCATTCAAAGCCCTCGCTTAAATTACGTGTCTAATAATTTATCGTTTTGCTAATAGCCTGGCAAACCAATTTCAAGCAATTCATAACAATTGATGGATTACAATTTTCATCAAATGGAAATTACTGTAGAAGCAATTACACTATACATTCTAAACCGTTAATTGATGTCAACTCGCATCGGAGAGGATTACTCAAGAACCGTGTGTTTATAGTGGATATTTACATCCATGATAGGTTGTACATCTATATATTATATAAAAGCGAAATACCACTCACTCATCACTCATCGCGATTTCTCAAAAACTACCGAACGGATTGAAATTAAATTTGGTATGTACCTTCCTCTAGGGCAATAGGTGCTTACTAAGAAAGGGTTTAAAAAATTCGAAATTTTAGGGGAGTTTGGGGGGACAAAGTAACTAAAAATCTAGATTTCTCCAAAACTACTGAACGGATTGGAACGAAATTTCGTATGTAGCTTCTTCTAGAGCATAGGTGTTAACTAAGAAAGGGTTTGAAAAAATGCGAAATTTTAGGCGGGTTTAGGGGGATCAAAGTTATTAAAAAACGATTTCTTCAAAACCAATGAACGGATTGGAATGAAATTTGGTATGTAATTTCCTCTAGGGCCATAAGTGTCCACTAAAAAAGGGATTTAAAAAATTTTAAATTTTAGGGGGGTTTGGGGGGTGAAAATTACTAAATCACGATTTCTCCAAAATTACTGAACGGATTGGAACGAAATTAGGTATGTACCTTCTTCTGGGGCCATAGGTGCTAACTAAGAAAAGTTTCCAAAAAATTCGAAATTTTATGGGGTTTGGGGGGATCAAATTTACTAAATCAAGATTTCTCAAAAGCTACTGAACGGATTAGAACGAAATTTGGTATGTAGCTTCCTCTAGGGCCATAGGTGCTCACTAAGACAGGGTTTAAAAAATTCGAAATCTTAGGCGGGGGGTTGGTTTTACTAAATCATTTGTCGCATTTATTTCACCAAAATAATTATGCAATAGCGAAACATTGCCAGGTCAGCTAGTTATATTATGTTATTGAAGTGAAAACTTCTTCATTTTACCTCACTTTTTGGTTGAGGCTAATTATACGAGTTCGCTATACCCACTCAAAGTGAAACGATTTCGTCGATGATTTCTTCTTCTTCGTTTGTGTACATACATACCTAATATATTAATGTAACAGCTGATCGTAAAAGAAGAAGAAAACGACGAAAAAATAGGCAGTGGTACATTCAAAGGCTTAAATTCAATAGGTTAATGGATTCGGTCACGTCACGCTAACATTGAAACGGACACTTGCTTCAACATTTTGTAAGTTCTATCATAGATCATGAATAATAAAATAGATCTTGCATGCATACGGGGGCTGTGTGCCGAAAAAAATTTTGTCGCGAAAATAGTGCATGATCGCGCCACGAGGTAGCGCTAGGGAGAAATCATTGGTAGCATTGGTGTTTTACACAGCTTCCGTCGTTTCCCCAATAGATAGCGCCACTCTCGTCGAATTTTCAGTGGAACGAAATATTGCATTTTATGGGAGTTCTATTAGGTTATCCAAATACAATGGTTGTAGTAAAATAGTCTTCTTGGTAATATCTCTGAAATGGGCATAATGCTTCCTCATTTTGTAAGTTATTTTTAAATACTTTACTTGGTAATACCTCTAAAATGGGCATAATACTTCATCATTTTGTAAGTTGTTTTTAAATACTTTACTTGGTTATACCTGTAAAATGGTCATAATGCTTCCTCATTTTTTAAGTTGTTTTTAAATACTTTACTTGGTAATACCTCTAAAATGGGCATAATGCTTCCTCATTTTGTAAGTTGTTTTTAAATACTTTACTTGGTAATACCTTTAAAATGGACATTGAACTTACTAATGTTCTAAGTTGTGTTAAATTAGTGTACTTGGTAATACCCCTGAGTTTTCAAACTCGTTGTTATCAATAAAAATATTTCCTACTTTAGAGATTTCTTAAAATTGTTGGAAGTTCTGTAAACCGGCATAATGTCGAGTTTTGCTAGTTCCTTTTTCAGCGTGTATTCAGGGTTATTACCATATTCGATGGGGACATATTTTATTTTGTTTTTGGGAGTTTAAATTTTCGGATGCATGTGTTTATGAAGGAGTTTGTCTATTGTTTTCGGGTGGTAACCATTACAGATATCTGTTTAATTATGCCAAGTTCCTTATTGAAATTTTCCGTAGTTAGTGGAATGTTCAGTAAACGGTTTATAAAACTGTTGCACGCTTCAAGCTTATGGGTGTGAGGATGGTTAGATGTGGCATGGATGGTTGTATCTGTGGTGGTTGGTTTCCTGTATATGTCAAAACTATTATTATGTTCAGGTTAGTTTTATTCAAAGAATTTCTTTTTAAAGCATTAAAATTCAGAAATTTTAATTCTTTAAGTGTTTCAATTTAAAGTGTGAACTGAATATTTGGGTGGATTCCGTTTAGGTATTTTCTAAAGTTCTCCAATTGTCTACTATTACCGTTAAACATACATATAGTACCATCTACATATCTATAGTAGAATATAGTATTATTGAGGTACTTATTTGAGAAAAATATGTGTTTACTTTCAAAATACATTAAGTAAATTTCAGATAGAATGCCTGAAAGTGGAGATCCCATTGCTAGTCCATTTTCCTGCGAGTAAAACATTCCGTTAAATTCAAAGTAATTCTGGTTCATGTTAATTTCACTAAATTTGTTAACTCCTTTATAGCGTCACTATTGAGCTCAGAGTATTGTAACAGATTAACTTCCATAATTTCTATGGTTTAGTTCACTGGTATGTTCGTGTACAGGTTTACGATATCGAATGACGCCAAAGTGTGACTATGTTTTATGTTAATATCCTTTGTATTGTTGCTAAGTTCCAAACTATTGCTTAGGCTGTGGCTACTGTGAAGACATATCTTACTTTTTATAATCTTGTCTAATGCTTTGGCTAATTTGTATACAGGTGCTGGTTTTAAAGTTAACAAGGGGTCTAATTGGTATATCCGTTTTATGTGTTTTTGGGAGGCCTCTAAGTTTTGGAGCACCAAATTTAATTGGTTTTAAGTGTCTAATTTGGTTCTAGCTCTATACATAACAGCGAAATACCACTCACTCACTCACTCACTCACTGACTCACTCATCACGATTTCTCAAAAACTACCGAACGGATTGGAATGTAATTTGATATGTAGCTACCTCCAGGGCCATAGGTGCTTACTAAGAAAGGTTTTGAAAAAAATAAAAATTTTAGGGGGGTTTGGGGGGATCAAAGTTATTAAATCACGATTTCTTCAAAACTACCGAACGGATTGGAATGAAATTTGGTATGTAGCTTCCTCTAGGGCCATAGGAGCTCGCTAAGAAAGGGTTTCCTAAAATTCGAAATTCTAAGGGGGGGGGGTTTGGGGGGATCAAAGTTATTAAATCACGATTTCTTCATAACTACCCAACGGATTGGAAAGAAATTTGGTATATAGCTTCCTCTAGAGCCATAGGTGCTCACTAAGAAAGGGTATGAAAAATTTCGAAATTTTAGGAGGGGTTTGGGGGGATCAAAGTTACTAAAAACATAATTTCAGATCTTTTATTATTATGACAATAGTGCTTTTATTATTTAAGATCTATATACATAAAATCAAAATACCACTCACTGACTGAACACTTAAAAGAATGCAATTACGTTAAAAGACTGAAAATACCAACCACCACGGGCAACGCCTTACGGGTCAGCTAGTGCTATTATAAACTGCTTTATTTATGGTTTTGTGGAATTTACTGGTATTGTCTTTGTTAATTTTATTTATAGAATTGTTTTCTATGTAAAATATTTAAGTTACTACGGATGGAGAGGACCACTCTTATAATAAAATCCATAGTAACTTAAATAGTTTACATAAATGTAAAAAAGGCATCCTCCTACACTCAAACAGTTAGAAATATTTAAGGCCACAAAACCACATCAAGACTTTCTTTTAAATGATAAAATACATCAAAATCAATGCAAACACCGGTGGATCATGTCGACTTATCGAACACAAACATTTCGAGTGGGCCTACCTTCTTTAGCAGTGTGCACTTATTTTCCACAGTGAACCATGCATGGCGACTACCTTTTCCGTGGCAATGTTAGAAACTGAGTTTTTGTTTAAGCGTTTTTTTAGTATGTGTTATGCATATTTATTTATTAATATGACTGTGTTTGAAGACCTGACGATGGCATCATATGTCGAAACCGGTAATGTGAAAAAAATAACAAACGAGGATTGTGACGGACCATATAAGGTAATTAAAAATGTTTTAGTATTATTATTATTATCCTGGAGGCTAGAAGTACAAAAATGTTTAAATAACAATGTGTCTTAACTTGCTCAGTTTAGAAATTGTGTGACTGTATGTGTGTTTTTTTTTATTACCTCATGAATGGTTTAAGATTCATGAAACTGAACATGATTGGAAGTTTACGATATTGGTTGACACAAATGTGCACAGTTGCTTTTGTCTGAGGTTATCCGTTTCAAGATGGCGGCGGTTCAAACTTAAATATCGAAAAAACATATCAAAGATTAAAAAAAAAACAATTTTAAGATACAACAAATGTAGACGATGTAAATCCAATGGTTTATCATTGAGTCCAAGGATAACTGAGAAAATACAGTAATTCTTGCTAAAAATGGTTTTCAGTTAATACTACTTAACGAGTCAGCCTAGAATCAGAAGCGCCAACAAGGTAGGCCTACTGTTATGGTATTTTTATGTTTATAAGGTAGTGTAAAACACAAAATGAACAGAATAATCTTCTATATTCTCTGATAGTGATAAAACCATGAAAATTGTGTATTCTAGTACAAAAAAAAACTCAACAAAATTTACTTTCGGTAAAAACATGTTTCCGTTTATTGGATTTTTGTTCGCTGGCAAAGTCGTACAAACGACTTAAAAAACCAACGTGTGTACCAAATTTGGACCAAATCGGACTAAAATGATGTCGTTAGAGAGCGAACACGTGCATACATACCGGGTGTTAAAAAAAAGTATGGGACAACTTCCGAAACATTTAAACATCTGAAAGTAGAAAGATGAATCTTCGGGAATGTCTTTGAAAGATAAGTAACTACTTTTACAAATATTCAAGACCCCCCCCCCCCCCCCCCCCGCGGGGTCCATTGTGGGGCAACTCAAAATTTGTACAAACATACGGCTGGTTACGCATCATATTATTTGTCCTTAAAACACAAATATTTCGATAAAGTAAAGTAAGGAACGATAAGTGGTGGCATTCTGGGCGAACTCAGTATGATCAATCAAAATATTAAGTTTACAAAAAAAAAGTTTACTCCCAATGTTCCATCTAAATTATAATCAATCTTGTATGCCTTTTTTCAAAAAAACATAATATTTTACCTTTCCCTTGTATTTACATTTATGAAACCTTATTTTTCCTTAAGAGCAATCATAATTATATTTGAAATTAATCAGCACCACCACAAATATCCTATCCGGCAAAAACTTTTTCAATATCCTGTCCAAAGACTTAAATTTTTAAGTTGTTCAACACACTTCCAGAAAATAGGAAAAACGAAGGTTCTATCCACAATTTCAAGAGTTCACTCAGGCGCTACCTCCTAGAAAATGCATTCCATTCTGAGGAAGAATATATTTCCGTACGTACCTGAGCCCAGTTTGCAGATGTCGGGAAGGGCTTATTTATTTCACAAATATTACTATATTTATTTTAATCTCTCTCTCGCTACATATATATATAAGCGAAATACCACCCACTCACTCACTGACGCACTCATCTCGATTTCTCAAAAACTACCGAACGGATTGAAATTAAATTGGGTATGTAGCTTCCTCTAGGGCCATAGGTGCTCACTAAGAAAGGGTTTGAAAAAATTAGAAATTTTAGGGTGGGTGTGGGGGGATCAAAGTTATTAAAAAACGATTTATTCAAAACTACCGAACGGATTGTAATGAAATTTGGTATGTAGCTTCCTCTATGGCCATAGGTGCTTACTAAGAAAGGGTTTGAAAAAATTGAAAATTTTAGGGGGGTTTGGGGGATAAAAATTACTAAATCACAATTTCTCCTAAATTACCCAACAGATTGGAATGAAATTTGGTATGTAGCTTCCTCTAGGGCCATAGGTGCTCACTAAGAAAGGTTATGAAAAATTTCGAAATTTTAGGAGGGATTTGGTTAGATCAAAGTTACTAAAATTATAATTTCAGATCTTCTATTATTATGACAATAGTGCTTTTATTATTTAAGATCTATATATATAAAAGCCAAATACCACTCACTGACTGAACACTTAAAACGAATACAAATACGTTAAAAAGACTGAAAATACCAACCACCATGGGCAACGCCGTACGGGTCAGCTAGTAATTATATATAAAACTTATACTAACAGTGTTTTTTATCAAATTTTTATGTACATTTATGTGTGATTTTGGGTGCATGTACGTTTTATTGTTGGTACCTTTTATTTATACAAAGTATTTAATTAACTATGACATATCACATGTTCCATTGGAAGAAATAACAGAAAAAGTTATGAAAAATAATAAATAAATAAAAAAGGTACGACAACCATATTCAAAATGGGCAGCGAAAAACTTGTGTTTTTCTAAAAAATAAACAAAGTTTTAATAGTTTAAATGGGAAAATTAAACTCATGAGATTAACTATTTTCTATGGGAAAATATAAAGTGATCTTGTCTCTAAAGCGGTAGAAAAGGGACTTTGAAATGTATTTCGTTTAATAGTTCCCACTTTCATAAGCGTTTAACACCGACCCTCTCCTATCCAAGGATGAAAAAAGGCGCGGGGGGGGGTCTTAAAGTCTGTAAAGGTAGTTATTAATCATATTTCCAAAATATCATTTTATATTTTATATTGTTAAAAATTTGCGGTAAGGATAAAATATTTTTGGGAAAACAAATTTTCTAGTAAAAAGGGTATTCTTGAAAGTTTTTAAAAGTAGTTACTAACCATCCAAAGACATTCCCAAATTGTCATCTTTCTACTTTCAGTTGTCTAAAAGTTACGGAGGGGTCGGATACTTTTGGAATACCTGGTATATATACATATATAACTAAAATGTTTAATGACACCCCTAAACGTGTTCTGGGGACCATGATCAGTGCTCATTGACCTTAGGTCTCACCATAAGAGTCACTGCAATAGCTCATATTTTCTATGGAATTTCGCTAATAAGGGAAATTTAAATTGAGTATCATGTTAATGCGATCAAACAATTCCTCCTTCTAATGTGGATTACAATAAATAAAATAAGGCAAAACAAATATATTCGTGCTAAAATGTTAATATTTACAATAAGAACAGCACGAATAAAAACATACAACATTGAAAACAGCTCTAAATAGCGCCTGGGTAAACGCCTAAACTTAAAAATCTATTTTTGTCGAAATGAGTCCTAGTCGAAAAAATTGTCCTATTCCTATCCACTACATAGGAATACTCGTAATACTCGTCATTATGCACCCGTTCCGATCTAATAGACAGAGGTACATCGTGCAACGTGGTGTGGTTGTGAGGCCTGTTCACCGTCGTATCGGCAAGAACGCTTCTAGTATGCGCTTCCCATTTGCGGTCCTCCACAAATTTCTCGAAAACTTGTTTTGCAGTCGGAATCCTAGAGTTCTGAAAACGTATCACTCGGTTCCACACATTCGCTTGGTTGTGGTCTTCTAAGATATACAGTGGGATCCGTAAGATGGTTACGTCGGAATTGGCAATAACCGATCTCATAGTTAGGTCTTCACCTGGAAAGATATACGGTTTATATTACAGAACGGTTATAGAAGTTATCGGTACCAACGAATGACCAGTTATTTGAAAGGTTATTCTGTAACTGATATTTCGGACCACTCACTATATAGAAAATGTTTTACGTATAAAGAAAACCCAATTAATAAAATCAACTTACCGATTCCAAAACAAGATCCTTCTTTCAGTACACAAGTCTGCATGCATTCATAACTACTGCGTATGTAGGGATATTTAAAATTTTGGTTTTCGCACAGTTTCCAAGTTTCTCCATATTTTTCTAGTACAATTCTTTGAGCTATAATACACTCCCCCGTTAATATGAAGTGGGCCTGCATGTTCCTCTTGTTGTGTAAACCTGTAAAAAGAAAACAAATACAAAGCGTGGCTCAACTAAAGTGAACTAATGCAGGCTGATTATGCAGGTAAACACATGTTTTTGACTTGCGTAGTACACGGAGAATATTGAGTGGGGGGCAATTCCAGTTGATTTGCAACCTTGAACATCGTACTTGCGAAGCTTTTACGCTAAAGGTGAATCAGTCACTCAGACCCAATGAGACCCATTTCGTTTACATTTTAACGTTGCCCGGCATGGTGTGATCCCTGGTCGCAACACAATATAACGTTGGATACACAATGTGAACGCGACAGGAACGTTGTTGAAAAAGAAACCTCCAGGACCCGCAAGGACAGTTAGTATCCCGGAGAATGTTGAGCGAGTACGGTGCAGAGACCTAGGCGGTCGATAAGGAAGCGGGTACAGATAGCGCCAATTAGGAAGGAGCGCGAAGAGGGGCTGTGCAAGTCTCCTACGCCGGCTCCCACCACATTTCCCCTCTCGCGGCAGAGTACAGTCAGAGCCGCCTGCCCTATATTATAATTCATGTCTGCTGTGTAGTCGTGTTGATTGTATAT
This sequence comes from Philaenus spumarius, assembly GCA_018207615.1. Taxonomy (NCBI): domain Eukaryota; kingdom Metazoa; phylum Arthropoda; class Insecta; order Hemiptera; family Aphrophoridae; genus Philaenus; species Philaenus spumarius. Next base: position 1,185 of record JAGFPH010015159.1, on the reverse strand, counting down.
CAACACTTTTTGGTGGTGACTGTACTGAAGACTCACAGTCGAGTAGGAGAAGGTAAGACGTTACAGCGCATGCTCAAGTGACGCTTCACGCTACTTGGCACTATCTGTAGCAGCTTTCGGTCTTCGCCCATCCACAGTGAGAAAACTTTTGTTCAATTTCATCCATACAAACTCGCAGTCATCGATTAAGTCGTGCAGAGTCAGCGTTTAGACTTTATTGTCAACGACTCAAATGAAAACGACGAAGCTGTTATCCTTAGGAGTGTCGAGGCTCATTTTCATATGGACTGTGTTGTAAACAGACAGAACTTTCGACTTTGGTGTCCAGCAATCGTGAGTGAGAGACCTCTACACGGCTTACGTGCGACTGTGTGGTGTGCGGTTGGTGAAGTGAGGATCATGCAGCGATGGTGCGGTGAATGCACAACGCTACGTGGAAACGTTGGGAGATTATTTCTTGCCTGAACTGTGTCGTAGCCGCCTTGATACGTAGTATATGGTTTCGGCAAGATGGGTTAACAGCCCATACTGCTCGTATTTCTATAAACATTCTTAGACGAAAGTTTCCTGGAAGAAATGTGTTGGTGATGTCACTTTTTCAGACGTTTTTCTATGGGGCACTTAGAATCTCGAGTCTGCGTTAACAAGCCGCGTTCAGATCGTGGACTTTATATCAAAGCCTACTAAAGAATACCGTTGAGGGACGGGCTTGTGTATACCGAGACCTTGAACGCTCCAATCGCCGTAGTGCGACGTTGTCACGTTCTTCCCACGCTTTTAACTGACTGCGGCTGACTCGACGCATTTATTATTCTTTAAACTGTGCGATCAAGCCTCGAGCGGTAAACACCAGGAGTTTTCGATGTTAGTAGATATGGCAACACTGCGCGCCCATCCTATTGGCCGCCTCGCAACGGTATTCTTTAGTGGGCTTTGATATAGCTGTGCGCGCAGGGATCAGGTACCCATAGTGGACGGGGAGTGGAGAGGGGCTTCTTTTCTACAAACATCGGTCAGTCATTTAGTCAGACAGTCATTTAGTCAGTCAGTCATTTAGTCGGACAGACATTTAGTCAAACAGTCATTTAGTCAGACAGTCATTTAGTCAGTCAGTCATTTAATCAGACAGACATTTAGTCAGTCATTTAGTCAGACAGTCATTTAGTCAGACAGACATTTAGTCAG
>JAGFPH010015158.1:0-21853 GCA_018207615.1 Philaenus spumarius | reverse complement strand
AGACTCGCAACACCTAGTCAATAATCAGAGGCAGCATGGTCAAGGTGGAAACTTGCAAAGCCATCATTTGCATTTATACTGTTTTGGCCAACCACTTTGTTATTCATCTGCTCTTTTGCTACATCTTAAATAATTATGGCATTCAACTTTAACTTTTGTCAGGGGAGGAGTGGAGGTGAGCGTTAGGAGGGGAAACCGGGCTCTTCTGTAAAAAGTAGAACGTAAAGAAGTCTGTTTAATTCAGTGTCGGGATATGTGCTATTCAAGTAGGTATCTAAGATAAATGAAGAGGGTTTTTTTGCTTAAGTGTTAAGTTGTACCATTTTAAAATATTTCTAGAAAGCTGTAGTTTTTTTTAAAGAATATTTTTTAAGATATAACTCCAAAATGTTTTATCACATTATATTTATTTATTTATGAATAATCTGACTTTTAATAATTATTTTGGTATACAAATTATTGTTTAATGTGTTTCAATAATAATAAAAACATAGTTAATGAAATATACACAAATGCAATGCTTCCTGTTCTATTATACTATATTTTACATTAGTTGGCAATTGCAAAAAAGTTTATTGCCATACTTATAGATACAGAATATGAAAATAATAATTAACAGAACTAGATATCCCAAAAACCCCTTATTTGGGGCTCATACTGTCACTGTCATTAGACATCAATACAGCTGTCGTTACAAATAAAAACGTTAATATTTAATTATTAAAATTTAAAAAATAAAACAATACTGTATCTATAATTGATGCATTTCCACATCTTCTGTAGCAAACAATCAAACCCCAACTTGTTTTTTTATTTACTGAAAGGAGTTGTATATTTCTTTTGCAAAAATATCCAATACTGATTAGTTTTAACAATAAAAGATCACTATACATTTTTTAACGTTATTATTATAAATTATTTGAGAAACACAATAGGTATAAAAAGGTTAAATGACCTAACAATATTAAATATATGAGAAATAAATATGAAATGGTAAAATCAATACATAAATAAATAAATAAATGGTAAATACATTGTCAATTTTAGTGAGACTATATATGAAATTATTAATGAAATTTGATATAGTCAGTAAATTAGTTTTCTTTTAAATTCTTCTGAAATAATACTAAACATTTTTATTTGTTTAGGTGACCAATATATTGCCAGATTGTGGACACAAGTTTACGTCATCTTGTGATGAATTCACTAGAAGCACAACGGTTTGTCAAGAACCATGTTCAAAACTCTTACAGTGTGGACACTATTGCAAAGGAAAGTGTGTAGAAAGTTGTGAGCTTATTGAATGTGAAGAGGAAATTCTAAGAGATGCAAAAACTGACTGTGGTCATGATAATGTTTTGATGAAATGTTGCTTTTATAGAAAAGGTTGCTAAAATAATTAATAATTTGATTTACTTCTTCTGGTATTATTACAACTTAATACAGAGTTTATTATTATTAAACTTACTCATTTTATTCCCATCTATTTGTTATGTAAAATAATGCAAGACAAATTGTGCTGTTGACTTTTAAAATATAGCTTTTTGTGCTTTACAGTGTTAGCCAATCTCCAAGCACATTTGTGCCTATAAATACAAAAATCGTAAATACTTGTGTAGACGGATCCATACTTCACAAAATTTTCAATAGAGTAATAAAGCCTATATTAAACAGAATAAAAGGGATAAACGAGTTCTTAACATCTTAATAAACTGTGTTCTGTTTTCAAAGCACCAAAAAAATGTTTTTGTAGATCTACTAAGCACAAAATGTGCCTATATCCTAAGCACTGGATTTCCAACTAGGCAGACTGACTAGGGCTACAGAAGTCAGTGGGCCTAAAACAAGTTACTTTTTTCTTGTAATTTTATTATTAATTAGAAATATCAAACCTAGATTTTATTTCAAAAGCACTTCTTAATTTAAACACAAGACTAGTCAAAAAATGTTGCAAGTTGTCAATTATTAAACTGATCCAACGTAAATTACAGCTGACAGGTAAGTGAACCCACTCAGTCAGCTGATAGTCTACTCCTCTAGTATTCAGTCCTTCCCACCCTGGCCCGTCACCAAACAGCCTTCTTATCACCTCGCACGTCCCTTGCCGTATCAATACTGACAGTTTCTCTGAAATTCTCCAATATGTTGTTGACCTAACACCACCAGAGATATTAATGGTACATAAAATCAAAACAAAACTACCAGCTTTTACTTGACATGTTAACAAAAAAATCATAAACATTTTGTCCATCAACTAAAATGTTGTAAAATGAAAATAAGCGGTACAGAAGTTCAAAACACTCTTCTACCCAATGGTAGTGCAGCATAGAAAACACAAAATTTGGTCTCCTGGAAAAATTATATCACGAATTTCATCATTATGTTGTTCAAAATTCTCAAGGTTAATTGTTCAGATAAATTCATTGACATTTCAGCAACAAAACCAATGAAAATGTTGGAACATCGAAAGAAGAACTAGAGAAAGATATCAATAAACCTGTTCATCCTGATTAAGGAACAGTTTAGATATACTGGAAGCAGATTATTTCAACAACCTTTTCATCTGAAAGACTATTCTTTAAAATAGAGAATGAAGAGGTTATACAATGTTGTTTTATAATCAGCACCTTTTAGGATCTGATAATTATATAAATGGATTATTAATACTAGTCTAAATAGAGAACTAGGATTGAACAACTGTATGTTCCATATTTATTTGTGATAGCCTAACTTAATTGTTTTTAAACGTATATTTACCTTAGTAATGATCTGTCGGATAATCCTTGTTTTCCGTCGTTGGCCATTCGACTATTTTTATTCAGTTATTTTCAAATATTTCTATCTTTTCGCACACTGGGATCTTTGTCAACATTAAAACATTTAAACACATGTACATACATAAAAACACTTACGTATACGCATTCTGTGATATATGAAGCTAAAATTACATATAATAGACCGCGGCAAAAGTCATTCAGTTCAAACTCATACTGTCGGATGTTAGTGTCTCATATTACCATGGTTGGATAACGCTGTTGGTCGGTCAGATTCACCTGTAGTATATTAATCAAATAGTGTAGGTGAATGGAATTGAGACTTGCAGTTTAATAAAATATCAGGGTGTGTTTTTTGTTGCTTGTAATCTTGTATTCCTTTCTGGGGTTCATTACGGGCTTTTTTCTGCATTTTTCTAAATTTGATTTTATATCTTTATATCCGTGATTGGAGTCAATAAGATGTTTGGAAAATTTTTATTGTTGTATTCAATTTGATTTGGATGAAGTGAGGTGCTCTTTAAGACGTGTACGGAAACGTCCTGTTTGTCCTATGTACATTCTTGGGCAGTCTTCGCATTTTATTTTGTATATGCTATTAGCATCAAATTTATCAGCAGTTCTAGTTTTTGTTGGTCTTAGTAGTTGTCCGATGTTATGGGAAGTGCAATATGCGACGTGGTACCCTAGTTTGTGGAAAATGTTCCATATTGGGAAATCTAAAGCTTTGGTGTATTCTATTTTTACGCACTTTATTTTGGGAGGGTCAGGTTTATTCAATCTTCATTTTGTTTGTTTTTTTATTTGTTTCTTAATGATTGTGTCTATTGGTCGCTTCTCGTAACCATTAGATGTGGCTATACATTTAATTGTATTTAATTCACGATTGTAGTCAACAATCGCATACGGGTATGTTGAGTAGTCTGCGTACAAAGTTGCTATAGGCGGCGAGTTTGTAAGTAATGGGGTGATTAGATACAGCATGTATAGTGTGGGTGGTTTGGCTGGACTTTCTGTATATTTTGAAGTTAAGCTTGTTATGTGATTTTACTATTGTGAGGTCTAAATAGTTCAAGCTTTGGTTCGATTCAATTTCCTGGGTGAACTGTAGGTTGAGGTGTAACGAATTTAAATAATTCAGCATCAAATTTATTTGTCTTGCGGTTCTGTTAAATAAGTATATTATGTCGTCGACTCTATGTTGATTAATAAATGCCAACTTAATAAGTACATCTTTAAACTAATATTAGTTTTATTTTAAACGTCAATAATCAACACTTTCCTCCACAGAATCAAATTTTAAACATTGATTATCAACATTTGCATTATAGTTCTCTAGCATTAAGGACTCAGAAATATACTTAAAATTATCTCAAAAAAGAATTACACGCAATAGAATAATTTATTATTCTTATTATTATCAATTTATCTGTAAACATTGTTTTTCAAGTCCTTGTTTCTTAAATCCTGCAGTGCACCGCAGTTTAACATTATTTTCTTTCAGTTTCATCTGAACCTAGCCCTTACCTCATGATGTATTACTGTAACGAGCCATGCAAGTCATCACTACCTTGTGGTCATGTGTGTGTTGGAACTTGTGGTGCTTGTATGCAGGGGAGTCTTCACATTCCCTGTAACCAGATGTGTACCAACAAACTTATTTGTGGACACACGTAAGTACCTAATAGACTTAGAAAAGGTAATGTTATTCATGAGGTAAATAGTGTACAATTTTTGGGTTACATTATTTAAAGCTGTGAAAATGGGTACATCCATGTTGATGCTGTATGCAAGAAAATTTGTCGGATAGCATTGTCATAAGAAATGTGAAACATTACGGCTCCTAAAGTAGGGTATGCTGCTCATATCCTACTATGGAATTATCCATCTATATACAGGTTAATTCAGAACTGTACGGAAATGTCTCAGTAGCTCATTCTATAGCTAAAAATAAGAAAAAAAGTTTATGTAAACATAGGCCCAATAACGCTTCATTTCCTAGATATCCACATTTTTGTTTTGTTTTTTAAAATAATTTATATCTAGAGAAATTTGTTGACTGATTGAGTTTAAACTTAGCGTGAAGTTTAACCTAACAATGATCTATCTCAAACAAAATAAGCGATTATATCCAATCATGCGTTTCAAAAAGGCGGGGGTTTGAAAATTTCAAACCCAAATTACTCAAAAACTCTACATTTTAACAAAAAATGTCATCACCTTTTTTGTAGCCATTTTGTTTCATTCCCTATCGGATGGTCTCACTGTCAAAACAATCGGATGAAGGATAATAATTAAGTTATGTTGTTCAACCCAGCATCTTATACCAACACAGTAAACAAAACAATATTGTATGTTCATATACTGTTATTATCTTTAATTTACAAGATACATAACACAAGTAAACCATTTAAAAATATATGATGGATTTCAACCACCTTGAGATAAAAAAATATACGTTGTCCAAATTTTTAAAAAATATTGGGAATGTATTCCATGTCAACACAATAACACGCACAACACAAACACACAGTACTATGGACGATATTTTTAAATTACACACGACGTTTCACGAAGAATATAAACACTTTGCGTCTTCAGGTGAATAAACACAAACTAAGTCCTACGCCTCTCAGAGTGCATAACACTGGTTAACTGAGGGCTTGACTGATAGTCATTGCGAGGAACAACCCCCACCACGTTTAGGTTATTTACGTGTTTTTAAATACCCTTTTTCTCCAATTATTTTCTTTAAGTAAAATAGACCCCTTGTCCCAACTAATAGCATGGTTGTTTGCCAAAAATAATTGGAGAAAAAGGGTATTTAAAGAAACAGTGATTATGTCTGTAAGAATAAACTGCATTTCTCAGCTTAGTTCAACTATTAGTGCGGTAGTGTATTTACCCTTAATTCAAACGAAGTAAATAGACTTTTGGACAAGCCTATTAAGGAATATGATAACGTAAATGTGGTGGGGTTGTTCCTCGCAATGACCATCAATCAAGCCCTCAGTTAAGCAGTGTTAGGAGCTCTGAGAGACCTAACATAACTTAGACGTAGGACTTAGTTTGTGTTTACTCACCTGAAGACACGAAGTGTTTATATTACTGTGTGTGTTTTTGTGTATGTGTTGTGCGTGTTATTGTGTTGACCTGGAATACGTTCCCAATATTATTTTTAAATTTGGACTACGGCACGTGTACAACATATATTTTTTAATCTCAAGAAAATACTCATTAAAAAATATGAGTTAATTTTTTTTTAGTGTTCATTATATACATTTATTTTTTACAAGATACATATAAAAAGTAAACCAGTTTAAAATTTCTTTACGTGCTGCTAAGGGGAGAAAATGTAGTAACAACCACTAAAACAATAAATATTGATTGTTATACTTTCTTTAAAGCTAGAGAGATGAAATGTGGTGCATTTATTTCTTACAAAATATATATAAAAACTAAACCAGTTTTACATTTTGCTACGTACTGTTATGGGTGAAAATGTGATAATAACCCCTAAAACAATAAAAGTACAATTTTATACTTTCCTTAATACTAAAGAGCTGAAATTTTGTACATTTATTTCTTACAAGATACATATAAAAAATAAACCAGTTTTACATTTTGACACGTTCTGCTAAGGAGTGGAAATGTAGTAACAACCCCTAAAACAATGTAGTTAAATTAATTGAATACCGCCTTGGAATGGGAAATTTGGTACACATATTATTCATAGGCACTGGAGGCGCACTAAGAAAGGATTTTCAAATATTTGGGGAATTTATGGATTGAAACACCCCTAAAACCATAAAATATAGTTTGTTATACTTTCCTTAAAGCTAGAAAGCTGAAATTTTGTCAATTTATTTCTTACAAAATACATATACAAAATGTATCAGTTTTACATTTTGTCACGTTCTGCTAAGCGGTGGAAAGTGTAGTAAGAACCCTTAAAACAATAAATATTAATTGAATACCGGCTAGGAATATAAAATTTGGTACACATAAAGGATTTTAAAATATTTGGCCTTCCTGCTTCCGTCTCCTTGGGAAGAACATGGTTATGTAAAGCCGTGAGAGATATTCACGTCTTAAATGCATTTAGGTAAAGAAATGCATCTCTTCGACAATAATTTTTAGCCTAAGGGCGAATTTAGCATTGGGTAAATGAGTGAATATACAGTTTAAAGTTACCACTAAAGGAGGTTAGAGAAAAAGGTGTCCAACATTGAAAGCTAGGCTTTAAACAACATTCGTACTTCGTAGTGAAAATGGCATCGTAATGAATATATAAGTAAAGTGATTTAACAAAACTATCAACAGTTTAGATTTTGGGCCCCGTCGATAAAATCTTGCGAGTATAAAAATATGTTACATAAAAGTAAAATAACTTTTCAATTAAATCATAGATTTGTCTGTGGAATATATTATATAAAACATACATTATTTAAATTTTCTTTTGACTTAAATTGAATAGTTTTTTTACAAGGAAGAATTATTGATGTTTTTAAACAGTAAATTTCAAATTTGTGATTTGTTTCACTAATTATTTTGTCTTGAAGATGTTTTATTTTTAACATGTTTCATTAAATAAGTAAAATTGATCATCATGCCAATCTAGACTTTCATTATTGACCACGCATCCTCGCTGAAGTGAGTACTTTTACAGTTATCGAACCCACAAAAATTTATAAATATAGTTTAATAATAAAGTTGTGCAATCCAGAGACGTGGCAGGAACTATGATAGTGTCTCAGATTGTAACAATTGATCTCATATGACAATATATGTAGAATATGCATTGAAAGATGAAATGAAGAAATTTATCTACATAATAACTTTGAGGTTAGAAAGTTGAGTAGGCCTACCTATTTGATTTTTGAATAAATAACGGTTTTACAGTAAAAGTGATTGATGATTTTACAATTAAATAAGTAATTAATGTAATAATTCACCTGCTTCATAATTTTGAGTTTAAATAGAATTGTTCTTGAACTTTGAAATATTTTTTGTAACTTCATTTTTTTAACAGTTTTATTTACATATTTTATTTTTGTAACGCCAATTGTTACAAAATATACCTTAGCTGATTTTGACACCAGATGCTAGTGTGGTTATTTCAGTTCAACTTGTTACCAATTAGAAAACCCACAAATTTGACTGATTACACTTCTTTAAGTATACTATCACTTGGTGTATGATTTAAGCTATGCTTTCTATTGAAGTGTTTGTAACTTTAATTAATATAAATGGATGTTTTAGATGCAAAGCTTTTTGTAAGGAACTTTGTCCTCCTTGTAACCAACAATGCTTATATTCTTGTCAACATGGACCTTGTTCAAAGAAATGTGGAGAATCCTACCGCAGGTGCCAGGTTTGTAGCGTGAGAGATTGATTGCAGCAATAGAGAGATTGTGAACAATATTATGCAGTAGCTAAATTTTAGATTGAATATCTATATATATAAAATCGAAAACCCACTCACTCATTCACTGACTGACTGACTGACTGATCACAATATCTCAAAAACCCATAGCACCTAGGAACTTGAAATTTGGTACACATATTGCTCATAGGCACTAGAGGCGCAATAAGAAAGTATTTTATAATATTTGGCCTGTAACTGTTGAAACAACCCCTAAAACAATAAATATTGTTTATTATACATCTCAAAAACCCTATCTCCTGCTAACGTGAAATTTGATATACATATTTGTCATTTGGTACACATATTGCTCATAGACACTAAAGGCGCACTAAAAAATTATTTTAAAATAATTGACCTGTAAGGGTTGAAACAACCCCTAAAATAATAAACATTATTTTTTTATATATCTCAAAAGTCCTACCACCTAGGAACGTGAAATTTGATCTGCATATTGTTCATAGGAGCTAGAGGCGCACTAAGAAAGAATTTTATAATATTTGACATTTAAGGGTTGAAACAACCCCTAAAACAATAAGTATTGTTTGTTATAATTTCCTTAAAGCTTGAAAACTAAAGTTTTGTACATTTATGTCTTACACGATACATATAAAAAGTAAATCAGTTTTACATTTCGTTACGTGCTGCTAGGGGTGAAAATGTGATACAACCCCTAAAAACAATAAATAAAATTTTTTATACTTTCCTTAAAGCTAGAGAGCAGAAATTTTGTAAATATTTCTTACAAGATACACAACACACAGATAAATAAATTAGTTTCACATTTTATTACGTTCTGTTAAGGGGTGGAAATGTAGTAACAACCCTTTAAACAATAAATATTTATTTGTATACTTTCCTTAAAGCTATGAAGCTGAAATTGTGTACATTTATTTCTTACAAGATACATATAAAAAAATAAACCAGTTTTGCATTTTATCACACTCTGCTAAGGGGTGAACATTTAGTAACAACCCCTATAACTGTAAATATTAATTTAATACCGCCAAGGAACTTGAAATTTTTTACACATATTGCTCATAGGCGCTAGAGGCGCACTAAGTTATTATTTTAAAATATTTAGCCTTTAAGGTTTGAAACATCCTATAAAACTATAAATGTTTGTTTACTTTTCTTAAAGCTGAAATTTTGTACATTTATTTCTTACAAAACAAATATAAAAAGTTAATGAGTTTTAAATTTTTTTACGTGCAGCTAGGGGTAAAAATGTGATGACAACCCCTAAAAACAATAAATATTTATTTTATTTTTATACTTTCCTTAAAGCTAGAGAGCTGGAATTTTGTACATTTATTTCTTACAAGATCAAAAATAAACCAGTTTTACATTTTGATACTTGCTGCTAAGGATTGAAAAGGTAATAACAACCCCTAAAAACAATAAATATTAATTGGTATTATTTCCTTAAAGCTAGAGAGCTGAAATTTGGCACTTACAATTTTATGAAAATGTTTTGGAAGTAAGCTGATCAAAACTAACACAATCTATGCATTCGCTTATTAAAGACGTACCTGGGAGATTTGTAAACATCCAGCTTAAACTGTGATTTTGCCAGTCTGTAGATTTAGCGGTTGAAAAAGAAGATGCTCTTTATTTTATTCATACTGTTACGAAGACGATTTACGGGGAGCCAGTGAACAACAAGTACCAAACTAATTGAAAATACATGTTATAATTCACTTTCGTGAAATAATAGATAGAGAAAATGAGAGAAAAATTTTACAATTAATTATGAATCACAGTGATGCAAAAAACAAATTCACTGTAGCGAAGCACGGGTATTCAGCTAGTTACATATATTTTTAAATTTATAAAAAGGAAATTCAGAAATTTTAACAGGTTGTGACAAATGCCTTAATATTTGGTGGAAATGAAATACAAAAAAATGCACTATAGTTAAAGGTATGGTCTTTATTGTAACACTCAAATTATTTAAGTACAAATAGTTATATTTCTAATAGCCTAACTAAACATGCTTCTCAAACTTATATTTCTTCTAAAGGAAAATGTTTTTGGTTGTCACTTTTTTTTAACATAATTAACGTTTATTAAATTATTTTTAGATGAAATGTGACTGGCATTGTCCTCATGCAAGCTGTACAAAACTTTGTTTCGAAATGTGTGATAGAAATCCATGCAATGAACCCTGCCCTAAAATGCTTATTTGTGGACATTTTTGTATGGGTTTATGTGGAGAGGTTTGTCCTACTGAGTGTAACTCCTGCAATAATTTGAATTATTCTGATGATGACAGGTAAGGATTGTTGATTTATATTTATGTTGTGTCAGATCAGGGAAATAAGCTGTAGACCATTTTTAATTTACATGGTCGGAGCAACTGCTCCAAGAGTTAGCGTTCCTTGACTACTTCAGTGAAAAGTTTTTATCTTGTGTTATAAATGTTAATATTTATTTTTACAAGTTAACAAACTTTATTCTTTGGAATACTCTCCACATGGACGCACTTGTTTAAACGTTTATCCACTTTTAGAAGCACTCCTAGAACTCTTTCTAAATAATGCTTCCTAGTGCCTTTGTGAATTTTTTCTTCACTTCTTCGACATCCACAAAATGTTTTCCTTTTATGCGAGGAAATAAAAAGAACTCACTCGGAACCAGATCTGGAAAGACATGCTCAAGGTCTTATGATGTGAGAAGACAAATTATTCTTGTTGTGAAACTTTCATTCCACGTTCTGCTAACACTCAGGACACACCACACTCTGTTAAGTCAGTTAAGTAGAATGTTTCAGACTCCCAGTTCCATGACGGTGAATAAATTCGGAATAGACATTTTGCTTGGAAAAAATTCAACATTGTCTTTACATTTTATTTGACTTTTTTGTCTATTTGGGACATGGATAAGACAGCATTTTAACCACTAACTTGTCTATACTGTATGTCTCTGAATTATATCCGAACCATCAAGATTCATCAACTGTAATTACTTTTGAACACATATTGGATTCTAACTTTGAATCCATTCTCTTTAGTCATTGTTGAGCAAGCAAGGCAATTAATATTTCTGCAACTTTTATTTGTCTATTGTGCAACGTTATCCATTGCATGAAAAATAATATTTTACTTTGAACTGTATATAAACAAATGGGTTTAAAAATTTTGACTAATAAAATTTAAAAAAAAATGTATTTACTAAAAACCATGGACTATAGGTATATCTATTCTATTTGATTCTAGAGACTATTTACGTTACCATTGATTACAACACCCATCTTTATTAATTATACAATACTAATGAATCCAACCTCAATCTGATGGTTTACTAATCCATTAACGTACATTCCATGTCACTAGGTCACAGTATGTTTTTTAGACTAGTTTATGTTTTAACCAAATCAATTTATAATTACTTCCAAAGGGTAGTTCATTTGACTGAATTAGTACTTACATACGAGTGGTATCATGATATAGGAATGAAAATTAGAGCATCGCATGCGAACAACTTGAAATTTTACTCACACATATTAGCAAAAAATCATTTACATTGAAATCAAATATATACAGCATAAAAATTATTAAAATATAAAAAATGAGCTCAATTATGATTAAAATTATAGGCATTAAAATGTTGCATTAACTACCCCGATCCCTATAGCTTGCATGAAAAATTAAAAAATGTTCTAATTCCTTTAAAAAATGTTTATACTCTTATTCTATATACTTGCGAGATGAGTCCGCCACTGTACATTTTTCAGTGTTTCATAAATTTTAACCACAAAACGTTCTTGGTTTACCGTCACATGTGCACTTTGAAATACTTAAATTTTTTATCAAAATTCCTTAAATCACAACATTTTCTTATTGTATATTTTGATCTCCACCACAGACTTTAAAATAATAACGTTTTACATCGTAAATTACATAGAAAAACTTAGATTTCTATGTAAATGTAACTTACTCTGTTTCACACACAACCAACACCAGCCATCTTGTCTCTCTTGAAGCAGGAAACCTCCTTATCGTCATACAACACTGTTACAATGACTCCGCCGAGTTTATAAATAATCTTCCACAGTTTTTCTAGCAAATAAATTTGATCTGTTTAGCATTTATTTCCGTAGGAATAAATATCCTGAAATGAACAACGAATAAGTACATAAATTTCTTTCGTACATTTGTTTGTATTTAGGAACTTATTGTATAACTATTGCCTACTGATTTATATTCCCTGTTTGTAAATACATCACTGCTGCTATTCACCTAATGTAATTTTATAAACTTGTACGACTTAATATTCTTTTATTAGTTTTTATTTACTATTTATAATCCTAACATCATGCTCTTTCAAGTTTTGCAAACCAGTGCAGTGGACATTTCTTAGCTCATTTATGTATCTTTTGAGTCTAAGCCGGAATAATAAACACTGAAGATTTATTGATGTTTACAGATTGGTAGTAATGGAAGATTGTGGACATGTAGTTACGTCAAGCCATTTGGATCAGATGTTCCAGATTACAGAGCGAAATCAGGAAATTGTTTTAAAAACATGTCCAGTATGTGATTGTGTCATAAGCAAAACAAAACGATACAGAAATGATGTAAGACAAACCCAAAATATGATTAGTGCTTTGAAGGACAACATGGTTTCAAAACTTGGACAAATAAAAGCACAAAAAGATTCCATCTTCAGTGTTAAGAATTATGGCAAGTAGTTTTTTTGAGACCTCCTAATTTCTTAACTATAAAAAGGAACACAAATTTCTAAAAATTAATAGCAAGTTTTGTATTTTATTAATTATTTATCTTGTAGGAGCTGTAAAACTTACAGGCTTACACATATAAAACCATTAATATAAATTAATTAATAAAATAATCACTATAAGTAGTCGTATAATGCAACGAATCAAGGAAATTTTATTATATAACATTATAACTAATTAACATAATATCAGCTTTCACAGAAGTACGAATGTAAACTTTTGGCAAGTATTTATGAGTATTGTATAATAAACTCTTCCACAACTTAATTTTCTATTTCAATGATCAATTATTTTGAAATACATTGCTAAAACGTAAAACCATATTTAATAATTTACATTTGATATGTTCAACATGTTTTTAATATTTACAAGATGTGTGAAAAGTAAGCTTTTAAGTACCTGGGAGGAGCCTGACTCTTCAAAGCTGTATAGAATGTCCCTGTGACCTGTGACGATCCATTGCAAAACACACCTCTTTCTCTAAGGAACTGATGAAGGAAACGCTAGCCAAGATCTCGCCTATCGTCATAGGTAGATGAGTACATAGTCTTGACACCCATATTCTTGTTACCCCTAAATTCTTTGAGCTTGTGTTTCATCTCATATCTTTTCATGATTAGAACGTCGAAGGGTGCCATTCCAGCAAAAATTCAAAGCTGAGTTTTTGGACACAGAGTATGCTGATACTTGAGCGATCTTGCTACTCAACACTCCTCCTGAAGCATCCATTATTGCGTTAAAACTCGAAAGTGCTGTTTGTGTTCAGTTAATAAATCATATTAACAAACTCATTACAAAGTAGGTTTCATTGTCAATTCACAGAATGTGATTTGAACCCACACTCAATTGTAAGTAGGCGTACTTTGAAGTGAACATTGTACTAAGTCATCAGAATAGTTTGCAAGCTTAAAGATTAAATAATGTATAATAATTTTAAATGAGTTATTATTGGTTATTTACGTTTTACTTTTTCGGCTTTTGAAAGTAAATCCATTATTTTACGATAATAATAAAATCGTATTATTACATCTGGCAATGGTGCGTTTCCCTTTCAGGTGTGCCCTCCTTTCTGTTGTAGATGAACGTACGGTGTCAGGATGGTATTGGTAAAAGAATGTTCTTCAAAGAAGATGGTAACACGAGAATAATTTAAATGTATTTATTAAATGATTCTGGATAACAAAAGAATCTCTCACTACTGGCGCGACGTTCTACCGCTATCTATCTCAAATGCTTTATCAGAAATATATTCATAACTACTCACCAACATGTCATTTATTAATACTCAATATACTGAGCTAACCAAATAATAACCGTTTAAAAACACAGTGCAGTATTACTGTACATGAATAGAAAATACTGGTCTTTGAAACATATTAGCTGCAGTACTTTCAAAAATAAAAGGAGAAGGAAGGAGTTTCTAGCAGCATTTTTTGGAATGTCTAGAAAATAATAAATAACAAAATTCTTAAGAAATACTTTTGATATCATTAAATAAAACGAAAGCCCACATTTATTTGACCAAATTTTTGCCCTTTAAAATTCAAAGTAAAATATTTGTTTGTTTCTGATTATTGGAATATATTATGTGGGTTGCCATGTATCTTCATCAAACTTCATTGTAATATTTTAGATTGATTAGTTTAATCATTCACATATTTCTGCTTCTATTTTAAACAGTTTAAATAACTAATTTTACATGTTTGCTCATTGTGTATTTTCAGTGGCGAGAGTAACGAGAGATGATTTAAAATATTATTTGAGGAATTTAAATAATGGTAATGAACTGTTTGGAGATGTAAGGAAAACATATGCAGTGAAATTTCTGTCTGAATTACTTGACCAATTGTTTAATGACCTCACTTCTAGTTGTCTAAGTAATAGGTTGTATTTACAAAGCAAAAATACAATACCTACATCTTTATATGATAACCTGATCGGAGAATCACTCAAAAATACACAAGAAAAAATGAAACTCGAATGTTTTATTTTATTTAGAATTGAATCTGTGATTAAAAAAATGAAACTCCGCTTAAACTGTATGAGTTTCCACGATATGGAACAGTTTAACTGGGAAACTTTACGTCTCAGAACAATAATGAGCTCTATTAGTGGCCGTCAAACCAATGAATTAGAAGCGTGTTCAGTATTGAAAAAGTTTAACCCAGTTTTAACTGGAGAAGTCTTAAAAAAGATGAATGATAAAAGCTATGAGCTTAATTTATCTGCAAATGCTTGGATTTTATGTTCCTTAGGGCATTTACTACCTACATCAAGATTACTACCTCCAGATGTAACTTCAGAAGAAGGTGGTCCTACTTTGAGATCCATTGAGACCTACCTTTGTTCATTTTGTATCGAAAACCTTAATGTACTTTAGAAGACAAAGTTACAAAATTGGGAGTTTAAGCCATCTCAAATAGGATTGACTTCTTTAGATTTATACAATTTTATATTATTCCTATTTGACTGTGGTAAGTCAAGGACATTATTTTATGAATCCGTTTGTTAGAAAACATTAGGCCTGTAAGTTTCTAAAGTTTCAAGTTTATAATTGTTACACAATTTAAGCTAATTAAAGTTGTTGCATTTAAAAACTTGATTTAAGTATTTTAAAATAATAATAACAATACACTAATTCTCACACACATACGTTTAATGATCAAACTCGTTTCAATGACAAAGTCGTCATCCTCAGTATTCATGAGCTACAGCTAAAATCTTATAACTGAACTAAGAGTTATAAGTTTTTAGCTGTAGCTCATGTATCACTGAGGATGACGACTTCGTCGTTGAAACGCGTTTGATCATTAAACATATGTGTGTGAGAATTAGTGTATTGTTATTATTATTTTAAAATAATTCTTTCTCACTCGTCAAGCTCAAAGTTTATTAATTGATTTAAGTAAATAATATGCTATTAAAGATTAATAATATTATATTTCATAATGATTTTTTAAATATAAGTTAATAAAAAAAAATGTTAAACAAATTATAGTAAAATAAGAAAACTTAATTGATATTTGTAAAAAAAAGGAAACTAAATAAGTATCTATGAATTGTTATACAATTGGGTTAATGTTTAATTGACATTTAATAAATCTAAAACAAATAATACAATAAGAATAATAAAAGTATTATAATACGTTTTGTTCGTTGGTTAAAAGAAGACACTTGAACATCCCCAGAAATAAATTTAAGCAGAAAACTAATTGAAAAAAGAATGAATTATTAAAAGTGTTTTTTATTCAGAAAAAATGTATTTATGAAACTGAAATATTGTTTTAAAAATGTTAGAAACATTTAAAAAAAATGTTGTAGTTTCTTAATGGTACCAAATTTCATTTCGTTTGAGATATTTTCTTTCCTTAATTGAGATTCTACAAGTAATCATTTTAATGTATTAATTACTAATCTTATGTTCTGGTACATTCTTTCTGTTTATTGAGATTGTGAAAACATAAATTTTTATATTGATAAATAATATAGCCTTTATAATTAATATAACTATTTTTATATAATGTTGTATTGCTAAAAAATAAAATAAAATATGTATTTCTAATTCACATAGTTTGATTATTATTTCTCATGAATCAAGCTCATTAATTATTTATATTAAAAAGCGAAAGGGACAAAGGTTCAGAATAACAAAAAGTAGGCTAGAGTTAGTGCTTTAATTTTGCTAAGGGTAATACAAAATTTTAATATTTACAAAGCAGAACAGAAACACACATTTAAAATATTCGGAAAACTTACCAAACCAACTCCACCATTTACAACACTTTTAATTACCCCAAGACACAAATTAGCTCACAGACTCAGGAGATTTCAAATGAGAAATAAACATCACATAGTTCATAGCTGCATTTAATGGTTACAGCACCTTTCTAGTTGACAACATAATAAAATGAAAAGAAGAAAAATGAACGCTGTAAAGACCCCTAAAACTAAATATGTTTCATCAAAACCCTAGAGCACTTTGCGCATAATATATTCTGAAAACAAGTATGACCACCTAGCATAATACAATTTAAAAAACAGATTAACTTGTAGAAACAAGTTAAAATACTGAATCTAAATTTAAAAATTTAGTTTTTAACAAATAACTCATTTTCTTTTGCTGTTTTTAAATTTTGGCTTATTGCAAATGCGAATGTTTTCCAACATTTATTACAATATAAAAATGGCTAATTTGATGATTTTGAAAAGAAGGTTGTGCACATTTTTTTTGGAGGGTAACTGAAGCCATAAATTATTTCTGAAAAATTGTGTATATTTTAAAATTATTAATATTGTAATTTTTTACAGCGTTAAAGAATTTCACATTCACACAGGCAACAAATTAAGATCATGACTTGAAACTTGCCACAAATTTTCTAAACATTGCAATAAAGTTCTATGTTGAGTATTAAGTCGAAATCTGGAAAATTTTACGATATTTTCAACAGCTTTATGAGCTCTTGTTTCGTTCTTATCGCGTATCAAATCAGCACTTTCCCATGATTTCGGCTATCACATTAATATAAATGATTAGTATTGTCAATTTTGAACATGTCTCTTTTAAACTGTATGTGCACATGCATTATTATATTGATATTTTATTTATTTGAAGTGGATATATTTTGGATAGTCACAGTTTTACCTCTATTTGAGAATACGATTTTTTTAAGTTTATTTTGTACTTTTATAATTTAGTTATGTTTAATTTTTCCAATTTAACTATATTATTAAATTTGATTGAAAAATTCTTAAAACATCCTGATTATACATACAAGTGCTAACATTGTAGGTGATCAAGGACAGGCCAATAAGCTGGAAGTTAATTACAGTAATACCAATTATTATAAAAGAAAAAATCAGCTATTTTTTTAACAAACCTCGTACACATTTGATTTTACTAAAAACAATTTTGTGCAAAATATCACAAATTGATGTTGCTACCAGGCTATGACAGACAGACAAGATGAAATTATAAAGATTACTAATGAAATATATGGAATACATTTTACATTATTTAAATACATTTTTAGCCAATCTTAGGGGATATGTTGTATAATAGGTGACAATTTTATTTAAAGTAATAGAATTTACAAACACATATTTGTTATTTATTACGTCTATTACATGTAATTTGATGTGTCTCACAAACAAATAATGTAAGTAAAACAAAATCATAGTTGTAGGCTAAGTAATTTTCTACAGTTGGCCTAAAGTACTGGTAGTATGATTTTTCGTATGTATAAATTGAACAGCACCCAAAACATTTTAAAGTAGATCTCTAGGCCTACAACAGCCCTAAAACGGAACCAAAAATTGTATACTTTAAAGATTGTTAAACATTTGTGTGGCAGCATCTTATGCACCGGTATAATTATGGTCTTTAATATATTACAATAATACATAAAAAGTATTCAGTATATTATTATATTTCTATACAAAATTCTTTCCTCTTAACAAAACTTTCAAATTAATAATTCAAAGTTTACCTTAAAAATTATCCTTCATAATGACAAAATGTAAACAAGATGAAAGGATGGAACGCTTTTTCGAGACTTCGAATCGTGCTTTTAAAAAAAATAAATGTTAAAATAAGTAAAATAACCCCGATGCGCTTAAACTTTTTAACTGTCAAAATCAGGCTTCCTGTACGTAAAAACATATAAAACGATACCCCACACTATATTCACAAAATTTTGACCCAAAAACGTGACCCCGACGCACTAAAACTTTTTAACTGTCAATTTTAATGCAAACCAAAGTAAAAACAAATAGAGTGTTCTACCTTTCAACTTTAAAATTTATTATGCTTTATTTTTAAATGTAAAATACTATGATTTACGATTAAATAGTTTAATCTTCCTAAATCTTTTAAAATCTTCCTAGTAGGCTGCATATTTTTCAAAATGCATTCTAGGAAGCATCACCTTACATACAACGATTTACAAATTAAATGAATTTTATTGATTAAATACTGCATTAATAATTTACTAGACAACAGTAATTGATTAAAATAAATAATAGTTTCAAATTTAGAATTAGATAGTAGCACTACTATAGACCAGAGCTTAATTATTAAAGTTTCAAATTTAACATACTTGTTGGCAGCACCTTAAGTGAAGTCATTTATCAAACCAATAATTAAAATAAATACTAAAATAATAATAGTTTTCTGTTTGGAATTAGGTAGCAGCACTTGGAGGACTAGAGCATACTTATTATTTATTATTTGGGGATTCAATCTAGATTTTGCTTAGCAAGAAATTTGTCACAGGAGAACTTTTTAAAATCTTTTTTTCCATAGGACCTATCTCCACTCTCCAGCATAATAATAAAAAAATAGCTTCCATCATTGTGAGCCATTAAAAAATTATAATGAGTACAATACTGCGTTTAGATGACGATTACAGTGCTCCATTTTGTGTTATTGTCACAAACTATTGATTGATATTGGTTTGCAGTTGTATAAAAACCATTATACATTTTAATTTACTAGCTCTCTTATTAGTTCACTAACAGTTCATGTCATACGTTGAAACTGATTGTATTTATAACTTTTAGGTTATGTAGATTTTAGATTAACTCCATAATATAAAATAATTCGTATCTTTAATTGCAAAGGTTGCCTATTCTTAAATAGGCATAAGCATACTCGTTTCCTTTAAACTTTACTATAAATCCTGTTAAATCAAAAAGTTTGTATTTGTATTTAGACACTTGCATTTCATATGATTTACTATTATAGCCTTTAGCTTAAAATTGATACTACATCTTTAGTTAATATTGTATTTATAGCATTTAAGGTGCCAACTCTATGGAGCAAGGTAAGGGACTTGCACGAAAACTAAATTAACAGTCTTAGTTTAACTTTAACTAATCACAAATATAATGAAAATTAAAACCTAAAATGTATCGAAGTACTAGTACACAAGTTTACAATATTTTCACCACTCAAAGTGAATTCTCCTGCATTCTAACGGCCAAATAGGGAACTAAATTACATAGGACTGACACAGATATGAATCATCATTAATTTAAGTCTGAACACAGGCAAATTGCCGATTTAAACGTAATATTTCGGTTTGACTCATTTATGCATCACTATGCATTTAAGGGTTAACCCTTAAATGCATGTTGTTGTAGAAATACGACAGTCATTTTGTGTTGCTTTTACTTTAGTTAAAACACAATTTGGAGCTTTGCAGCATAAAGATGTGTTTCTGCAACATTCTATTCTTCATTTTAGTTGATCCTAAGGCTCCTAGATGGAGATAGTGTAACGTCGGTGGTCCGCCTAAAGGGGCGAGATAGGCAATATGGTTGCTTTGTAAAGTAGCTAAGAGCGTCTATTAATTCTATACAAGCCTTCGTAGCCGAGAGGTAACGTGGTGTCGTCCTGATCAGTAGATACCGGGTTCAAATTGTCTTGTTGATAGAAAATAAGCAGGCCCGCATTTCCCACAAGGCCAGCCTTGGCCATAGCGTAGGGGGTAAACTTGAAAGGGCGCAGATCTGGATTCGAGAAATGTTCATAAGGGTAGCCTATTGAACATAACTTACAATTTAATTGTTTAGATATTGTTTTTGTTCCTTGCTTTGTGGTTCGGGGTTTTTATTCAAATCAGTACGGATATGAATTATGTTTGTAAGCATCAGCAGTCACTACAGAGTGAGACTGCGTCATTGCCAGCTGCGCTTCCGTCACAGATTACACTACTGCACAGTGAACGTCACAGATTACACTACTGCACAGTGAAGTCATACGTTCACTTCAGTTGCATTACACTTGCTTGTGTTCGTCTGAAGATATTGCATTGAAACATAATAATTCAAATAACAAACAATTCGGACGGAGTCTCATAAAACATATGCTGAGGATGTGTAAATGTTTGATTGTGGAACCCATCAAAATTACTGACGCCAACAACCAACCAGCTCCACTAGCGTAAATAGTGACAACGATCATTTACGGGTGGAACCGAGTGAGCACGATTTGTCTACATCAAGACGGGGCAGGGGCTCTGAGTACAGTTCCAATCCATCAATAGTACCGTTTAGTGCTATCTGTTTAAGTTGAAGGTGTTTTATTATATCTTAGATACAAACTATGGAAAACCGATTTTGGCCACATAAACTCCTTTATCTTGATTTAGCTTGTTTTGATCCTGAACGATTCCATTAGATTAAAACTCTGCACCCAGACGTATTAAATAGAATATGTGAAATTGTACCAAATATCGAAAAAGGAAAGTTAAAAGAGGAGCTGGAATCATTCATGATACTTTGGCCGCAAATATCCAGAAAAAGTTCAAACGATGATTACAAATATGAAGAGCCATCCAATGACAATGAAGAAGAAGAAGTTTTACATGTAGAAGAAGAAATAATAGGCAACGAAGAAATAAAAGACTTAACTCATATCAATGTTCTACACATAGGCGTAACCAGGACGACCGTATGGGGGGCGTTTACAACAACCGGGGGGGGGGGGGGGAGGGGGGGGAGATTTCACCCTAAAACCGGCAAATCGCACGTTATGTGCGATCACTCCCGGCTACGACAATACATTTGTAACGAGTGATTATATCGAATATTTGACCCACAAAAAAAATACGTAACTATCGTTTTGAGTTTTCTAAACGCAAATGTCACGCGAATAAAATACGCCGAAATGACCGTTAATTTCCAGTTCTATGTCCCCCCCCCTACAGCCCGGCCAGTATTTTTTCTGAGTTATATCTATATACTGATGGATGCATCACACTTTCCCCTATCTAAAACTGCCATCCAATCAAAACTCTGACAAATAGTTCTAAAGTTGTGGGGCGTTTTGTAAACCCTTGCAATTGGTCAGCCTTACTAATTACACGTGATATCTGTGTGATAGAAGTATATTTTTAGACATATTTTGAAATG
>JAGFPH010015157.1:0-21354 GCA_018207615.1 Philaenus spumarius | reverse complement strand
AGGTTTTTATAAACATATCACATACACAAGAACACAAAAACACACATGAGATCCGTCTATTGCTCTTGATTTTGTAAGGAGAAAAACTGGAAGGGGCAGGTATTCCAAGTGAGGCCTTAGAGACTTAGTAACAAGTGTTAGTATGAAAATACTGTTATTAGAAATACTCTTATAACTTAAAACAAAAACTATATAGAACCAAAATAGTTGAGAGAAAATTTTTTAATATTAGTTTCTTTTCAATCCAGCAATTAAATATTATGTATTGAGTGTTTTGGCCAGTCAACTTACTACACTCGTTTCAAGTACAATAATTCGATAATGGATCTGATCTATTGTTATTGAAGAATTTAGTATATTGAGTGAGTTGATTTTTGAATATATGAAGATTTGGGTTTTTTTTTACATATAATACTGTCAAACTTTCGAAAGCCATCGCAATACCAAACACTTGGCTTGCTATTAAAACTCTTACTACTCCAGTAAAATTTATTGTAACATGGAAAAACTTTAGTTCTTTTTTTTATCAAGAGACGCCAAATACTAAATCTAATAATATAATATAAAACAAAACTGTAATATTAGTTTTCTTTTCAATTCAGCAATTTATATAAATAAATTTACATTAATCTAATGCAATATTTAAAAAATAATTGTAATACAAAAAGAAGTTGTACTACGATGTACTTAACATTTGTTGTAGTTTTGTCATTTTGACAGATGTCATTATAAGTTTACGTTATAATGTTATTTGTTAATGAGTACTTGCCAGAAACTATATTACGTTTTGGTTACAAATTTGCCATTGTCACCTGATTGAACTTTACCAAACTGTTTTTCTAATGTAACTTCATGCTCCTGAAAATTATTACTAAACCTATTACAGTGTTAAATAAGTGTTGTAAAACAATTTCAAACGATTGAAAGTAGAAAGAATTTAACTATAATTTTTTCCCCAAAATTACAATATTCGATTTATTAGTATTAGGAAGCTAGCAATAAATTAAAAGTTTGTATGTATGTCTTGTTTTAACGTATTTTGGTGAAATGTATATACTGAAGCTTTATTCTATTTCATTTAATACATCTAGGCGGTACAATCATTATTAAAGTAGCATAAGATACTTTCCAGTTATGTGTTTTTTTCTTTATAAGCATTTTTTGTAATAAACATAGCAACAAACGTTAGATTCTAGGACTTGAGCAAGATAAGATTTTAGTAATTCATTTAAAAATTTGTTCGAAGTTTCAGTTTTTGTGAAAACTGTTAACATAATCTCATTTACTGATTCTAGTTTCGAATAAAGTTTATTATAAAATTAAAAGAAAACTAAAATACGAATCGATATTACTGTTTGGATGTTGCTTTGTTTCTGATTTTAAAATTTGAATGGATGTAATTTGTGATTGTACACGATGCTGACAACTCAACTTCAAACTTCAGTCTTTTCGAAACCCAATTATGAAACTTAAAAAAGACAAGTATATTTAACAAGTATATTTTTCGGTTTAAAAAAAATACTTTCCAGTATTACCGAAACGCCTTCCATAATATTCGTTTAACTTGTTTCAAGATCGTTGTACATTGGTAAAACAAGTGAGATGATTAGGAAACAATGAAAAGAGAACACAAATGCTTGATCTGTAAACATGGAGCTTGTACAAATAAGTGATTACCTATAGTAAGGTTTTTACGTTAAAACGTTTCTACATTTTAATAATTAGAAAAAAAGTTGTATGTGTTTTACATAACATTTATTTATTACGTTAAAGTAGAGCTTCGCTCGTGATGCTTGGCATGACTGTTATGTTATACCTGCACGCTATGTTTTGACATATTTTGATTGACAACTTAGAGATACCTACTAAATATTGTAATGGTTAAATATTTTAAATTGTTAATTAGACTATTGTTACAAATATGCAATTATTACTTGCAATTGAAATATTACTTTTTATTTTATGTAGCCGTTATAGAGATAAATTAAAAAACACCTGATGTAAGACATTTAGTTTTATCGGTTTAAATCAAAGTTACATTATATCTATCTGTAGTAATAATCTGAGTATTATCAAAGTATACTGCCTTGGATTTAATTAAACATTTTGATCAGAGATAGAAACTTTGGGAGTGTAATACCCCAATATAAATTCCCAAATATTTTCTTAATGTGTTTACATAAATTTATGTACTGTTTAGTAGGATTTGTGAATAAAATCTTCTTCAATCGAAGGTGAGACTGTATGCTTGTCTGAAAACTTGCTTGTACACTTGAATTTGATGAATTCCTTCAGTCATTCATAATAGCGGGTATTTAAACTGCATATATCATAATGCTGCCAAATAGCATATTTACTTATTATTGCTTGTCATTAATACACAAAAAGCTTTCCTCTTTTAATTTAAACTTGCCTTTGAAATCGATGACCTTGATTCACCTACACAAAATTAATGTTAAACTATTTTCAGCTATAATCTTGGATAGTACATTTCCCGAGGACATTGAAGCAGTAAAGGATGGTTGGACTACAAGCTAAACCTCTTCACTATGCCATGTCTGGAGGATAAATCTTACCTATATAATCCCATATACTTACACCCTCTACCCCACTGCACTGTCACTGTACAAAGTGCTGTCATGCTGTGACACTATACATTTTGTATAAGAATTCGACATCTGTGTGGAGGTATTTTGTTTAAGTCCATGAAAACACTGTGTTATTATTAATCTATAATATATTATAATGATAAAGTGTCTTGTTGGTTACGGTGTAACTCAAAAGCTTCTTTTTTCATGAAAGTTTTAATTTTATACCATGTAATTGAAAAAGTCATAATTGATAGACTTAGCGTATTTCAGATCTTCTCTTTCTGCTATTACATTACAATTGATTCTTATATACAAACTTATCTAATTTTATTTATAACTTTTAAAATATGCAATCTAAGTTGTAAAGATTGCATATTTATCTTGTTTTCATTCCCAGTTAAATTGTGGTGCTGCTCCAACAGTGGAATCTGTGTTTAAGATTAAAAAAAAGAAGCAATTCGGGTTATTTGTTGTGTACCTTGAAGAACATCCTGTCGGCTATCGTTTAGAATACTTAATATTCTTCCATTTCCATGTACATATATGTATGCATGTAAATTGTTTGTGGGAAAAATGAAAGTAAATTTAAAAAAAAGCACATATAAGTGGGCATGATACCAGAGCTACAAATAGTCTTCGACCTCAATTCTATACCAAATGCAAGACAAAAATAGGTGTCGAAAAAGGAAGTATTGATTTATAGAACATCAACAATGGTTATTGATGCTTAGTATTTTAAACTAATTATCACCAAAAGAATATTAATCTGTACCAATTAGTTGTTGAACAAAATGTTGTCTTCAAGGCAGATAATTTTCTTTCTACGAGTAGCAAATCGCAATGGTTCATATAGTAAACTAAATAAAATAATACAAATAACAAAAATTGTAATGGTCTATACTAAAAAACTAAAAATTGTGATCTAACAAAAAGTCAAAAAACAAATATTTTTTAATGCCTTAAAAATTGTGTAATATTCTAAATATGTTTACATTCACGTTTTTTTTTAAATAACTTTGATCCTAAAAATCTGAATTCCGAAATACTCTGTAGTTATTTTAAAATAATTAAATATATTTTGTATCAATAATATTAACTTTTACTATAACTCTTTGGGGTAAAGATTACGATAGTAGGTGATAACAAGCTAATACAATCATGATTTCAGAAATTCCTTGAGTGTCGTAGATTACATGTGTAGTGTGTTGTCGGAAATATTTTTTTTTAAAAGTTTTCTGATTTTTGTTTCAGTTTAAATTTTACTCAATTTACAAACCTTGCACGAGCAACCTTATCAGACAGTGTAACATAGATTCCGTAAGGACGAAATGTTTTAATTTCTACATTAGAGTTCATTTCTTACTACCTAATATTTATTATTAGTTAAAGTTCATAATTTTGTGCAGTACTACTGTACTTGCATAAGTGATCTTTAAATTGTTTTTCAACTATCTGCTAATTTTACCTATATTACCAATCAAAATTTGTAATTTGATATACTCTTATGTTTGCAAAGCTTTCTCTTACAGTGGAACTTAGATTTAGAAATAAATGAAGTTAAAAAGTCACGGTCATCGATTAAATATATTTCACCATTTTCTTAATATCAATTACCTGGTTTCAACTGAACGTTAGTTTTGAAATATCTTCAGCTTTTACTATTGATAAAACATTTCACGTAAACATCAAAGTAGTAAAGGAAGGGGCGACACAAAAAAAAATTTACTATCTTTTGTCTCGGGCATAAATCTTACCTTTATAATCCCATTTGCTTACAATCTGTCACCGTACAAAGTGCTGTAATTTTATGAACTACTTTATTATGGCGAGGAAAGCTGGAAGCTAAATTAAGTATTAGAAGCATTTCCTTTTCTCAAGTTTTTCTTTAAAAAAAAAAAAACACGTTTCTGAATAAGTCACACTGGAAGCTCAACTAACGACATAGATATACAACATGTTCATCTATGTCCACAGAATCATGGCTGGTTTGATTGACTTTAAAGCAAGACAGTAATAAGGTGTCAACCTTTTTATTGACAAGTTTATTTGTTTTATTTTCCTTTTTGGTAAATTTGGATTAACACAAACTTGTCACGCATCCAGAACTTACTGGTCCTTCTAAGATACAAGGCCCCATCACACTATCGTGACATTAATGTGCAACAAAAGTTTTTTTTTTCGGCGCGTGTCTAACTTATTCCATAAAAATGTATTACTTTTTTGTTTTGACTTTTATTTAGCAAATATTTACTAATAGAATCATTTACAAAAATATTATTTTCGTTGTTAAACCTTATTCATTAAAGTTTAATGCTGCATTAAGTTGTCTCAATTATATCAACGATCCTGTGTTACAACTAATATTCTGAAGTGAAACAATTCCAATATAAAAAGAAGCAAATAGGTTTCATAAAGGCTGATTTATTGTTATGCCTAACTCTACGGGCAAAATAATATATTTACTTACCAAAGTACTCAAATACGGATATCATTCAAATAATTAATTAGGCCTACTTCAATTTATTATAAAACAAACAAAAAAATGATTCTACTTTTTCTTAATGCTAAAACAATTTCCCCAAATATTCACAATAAATGTTCCTCGCCTTAATTTGTCCTTGTGGCTTCTTCCGGTCAGCCCGTGTCTCCCCGACGTACACTTACACTCGTTACACCCAAAAAAGCCCCGTCTCGAATTTAGTCGCCTCTATTTAACATCTCTGTCCCCACTCAGTTTTACTCGTCTAGCTCGGTCGTTGGCTTACTACAAAATGCAACTATGCGATTTGACCTCATCGCGTGTTGCACCGTAGGCTACCAATAAAATTCTACATCTAATATAGTTAAAATATAAATTAATGATCACCCTTATCTCACTTCGCGAAAAGATGCAAAGGTAAAAAGGTTTGAAAATGCCTGATTTTAAAAGATATCAAATTTCTCACGCATGTAAAATATAATTTAATTTAAACCAATAATAACAGTATTATACTACAGGATTAGTATGTTTATACTGGATTTCATTGATTTGTAAAATAATCATAACAAGTAATAATTACGTCCATCATGGTTTACTTACTATTTTAGTTTTTACACAATTTTTAAACGCTCAACGCTGTTATTAAAAATGTGTAACGGATAATAAATACAATTTAAAAAAAGTTTTATTACTTTTGTATGCTTGGCACCAAGCGTTTCCGAGAACTGTTGCTATTTCAACGTTATCGACTAAAACTCCAAATGCAAATTTAGAACGACTGTAGATATTAATCCACTGTACGATCTGTGACTATATGAAAAGTGCATTACTATATTACTATATTTGTTCTGTACTTATTTTGTATTCCCGCCGCAAACTAAAGATGTCTCAGTACAATTCGCGGCTTAGCAACAACAGTTTTACAGGTTTATAAAACTACTTTTGTTGACCTTTTGATTAGTATCTGGCTAAACAAAGCCTAAGAATTATCAATAAACCACGAGACTGGACAGGCCGTTCAAGATCGATTGTAACAGACGCGTGTTGTATTAATGACAAATTATATATTTTTTGGTCAATGGCATAACCTAACAAAGAACTGAAAGCAAATAACTCATATATGCAGTTGTATATTGCGAAATAATTGAAATTAAAATACTAAAATGAACATACCTTTTAACGCTTATTTAAAACAATTTTTAAAGGCTATAATATATAGTCGTTATAAAAAAAACAAGAAAACGCCTACTTATTTCAAATTGCAATCGAATAACAAATTATTAATAAAATTACAATAAATTAATACAGTCTTTATTTACAATTTAGGCCTAAGTTCTATACATATTTTCTAACAAAAAGACAACCACAATTTTTCATTGTCAATTAATTCCTTATTACATTTCAGACAAATTTTCTTCAGTTTCAATTATACTTGGAATAGAGTTCAAACTTGCTGTTATTTTTAATGAATTATTTCGAATTTTTATTTTAAATGTTATTTTTATTTTTATAAGAAACTATAACTTTATATCAAAATTAAATGTTTTTCTATTAGTACTATACAATTGATCTTTTAAGAAAATATTAACGAAAAATAAATTTTAAGTGTGTATAAATCAACCATTTGATTAAACTTTGGGATACAATAGGGGAACAAATTTAGAAACTTTAAAAATTCTGTCAAGTACTGATTGCTGGACTAGTAAACTAATCCTAAAGCTTTATGCTTTTCCCCTTAGTCTCTTAAAAGTTATAAAACAACTTGAAATCGGTTATAACTCTCTTTTAAAACAACGTACTGCATAAGAGAAAATCTGGACAGCATTAGTAAAACCAACAATGCAATATTAAAATTTTAGTAAAATAAGCATCACATGAATTATTTACAATGAAAAATAAATAATTAAATTTAAATAAAAATATACAACAAGAGTGTGTTTGAGATCTCTGTACAAATTAATTTGTCACAGTTCATTAACCCGAAGGAAGGCGGTTACAACAGAAAATGTTTTATACTTTAGAGATAATAAAAATAATAATGACATAACATAAGCCATCAGTTGATTTATTAAAAAAATAATACATGCATTGATAAATCTAACTTAGAATCTATTAAGAAAAACTACTAAGATTTCAAATTTTACCCTGTAAAAACTTTAATCAAGTAAGATTTAAAACTAAACAATAAGATATAATTTAAAAATGTATAAAAGCTGTTAAAATAAAGTAAATATGATTGAATAGCTCTAAAAGTAGCATATAAAACTCAAAACTAAATACTGTACTGATAAACATTAAGCTTAATTCACAAATAACAAAGATAACCTAAAATAAAAGAATATATAAAACTTTATATGTATCGTTTCAAGTTTAAAACTATAAAATACTAAGTTTTATACTTTAACCAAGCTTTATACAAGCTTTACACCTGCCGTTACAGTTGAAAAGTAAAGGTGAAATTGATTTTTAAATATATGTGACGCTTAAACAGAATTATCATTAGGGTATGTTTGTTTAATTCTGGACCAAGTCAGATGGAAATTCCCTTCATAGGTCTATCTACGTAAACAAGCACCAATATACACATGAGGTGTCAAAAATACTTTATAATTCATATAAACTTTGTTTAGATTTAAAAAATTAATTCCTCCCTACGAGTAATGATCAATTGTTTAAAAGCTAAATCCTCTTCATTTACTTCTCAAAAGTTATTCAGTTTTATATCACATCAAAACCAAAAATTGACAACTTTTTGATTCGATGATTTTAATTCAATGTAGACGTGAAGTTTTATTTGATCGTAACTCGCGGAAGTATTGATCTGAAAGAAAGCATTTTACGTCCCTCAGCGGGATTATAGAAAAGCAGGATGTCATAGATTTTATGTCTTCATTATATTGTCACTCAGAATACGATGGCAATGGGATACTTTAAACTTCTAATCATAATTATAAAAATAACTAAAATTGAATGTAAGCAATAAGCAGTAACTAAACATTATTATAATTCAGTTAAAAAAATATAAACTCTAATAAGAAATGTTTTTATTTAAATTTATTTTGTTATGCAACCGATACTTTTATAATTAAAACATAATTACATATTACAGCATGGGTTGATAAAAATGTTAAGTAGTATGTATTCAAGATTTAATTCTTCATACAATTTTGCATATATACCTGCAAATATAAATAATCTAACAGCATTATTATATAAAGCACAATATAGTCACAATGTAATATAAATTATTTCCATAGAATACAATTTCACAACTTCTGAGTCAAACAGGTTTTGAGTTGTTATACACAACAACAATAATAACGGAAGTATAGGATAGTAAATGATAAAGTGAACTATATATTTCACAAATAAAAGGAAGTAGTTTATTTAGCAATGAACGATAAATACTAAGTGCAGAATTTGTGCATTGAATACAATTAGCGAAAAAAGCAAACAATACTAGAAAATCTAAACATACGTAAATAAAATAATTAAAACAAACAAAAAAACAGAATTACTATAGCAAGAAAAATCGACAAAAATATTTAAAAAAAGATTAAAAGGAAATTGTTGGTTAAAAAAAAAGAAGTAAAATATTATGTGTATAATGTTTACAACTGAAAAAATCACATAAAAATCAAAACAAAATTAAAACATACATTATTTTTACAAAGTCAAAGACCAACCATTGTACAAACAACAAAATATAATAAAACAAGATTATAAAAATGAATTGTTGGTTTTAAAAACACAAAAGGAAAAGATTATATAAATTACTAAACTCTTAATGGACTACACCCAACTTATTGCTGTTCCAATTACATATAACTGCTATGCAGGACACGTTGTCGTCAAATATAAAATTCTTCGAAGCAAGGCCACAAACACAACACAAAATTATTTGAACAAATAGAGTATATACAAAATCACGACGTTTCGGGAAGAAGCAATAACACTTCGCGTCCTCAGGTGATCTTAGTCCTAGATCTTAGCGGACGTTTTTTGTCGCAACCTTGTTGCACCTAACACAAGTTGACTGAGTAGGGATCAAACGTGGGTCGTTCAAAGGTTCAACCCCTACTACATTGGTATTATTAATTCTTACATTAGGCCTATCAAAAAGTCTCTGTACTTCATTTTTAATTAAAGGAAAAAAGATAACACTTACTGTGGAACTTGGCTGGGAAATACAGTTATCAAGTTCCACCGTCAGTGCTATCTATTAAAAAAAACATTATAGGGTAATACTAAATGCAGGATATTTGTGATTAAATAAAATTACAATACTAATTTATAAACAGCATTAATTCAATACCTGCCTCCACAAAAAACTAAATGACTATAATTATATATAGAAAACAGAAATAGTAAAAAAGGATTAAATTTATTAGTAAATTTTACAATCAAAATGAACTAATAATTAAAAACATGAGAGGAAAATCGATACAATAAAATAACCACAACTTGAATTTATAAAAGTCAGAAAAACTACTAGAATTTAGCTTAAATAAAAACGAAATAAAAATAAAAAAGATACTTAAAAATGTATGTTAGTTTCGTAATCACTTTATGAATAAGTAGGTACTAGTAGCTTAACGATCAAGTCAATCACAGGTGTAAAGGTTTGAGACTAATTCCTAACTTTTGGATTGTGCTCCAACTAGGGGTTCCAATCCCGGACTACTTTCTCAATCCCGGAAAGTGCAATTCAGGTGTATTCATTTTTATCTGATAACACTACGAAAATTAGGTTTTGTAGTAATTAAACTTGTTTTATTTATATTAAACCATTCATAAAATTGGTAAATTTAGCCTATATACATATTGTATTTGCGTGTGTATAGCATATATTTGTATCTTTTCACTTTTGTTTGCATGATATTTAAACTGTATATTAGATTTATATTTTCCTGGTATGTCAAAAACGTCAAAGTTTTACCAACGGCTACCTAACAAGTATATTAAACAAGTACATTATATATTTTTTAAATAAAAAGTATGTTAAACCTATAAGATTGGTTTGCCTAACCTGAGGCTGGGAACTAGGAGTTGTTAATAGAAACAACATATGAAATTGGTATTTATTTATGGAACAAACTTTAGTAATATATATTTTAAATGCTGAAGGAACACAAGCGGTAAAAAGCTACATACATACAAAGTGAAAGTGAAGTAAACACTGTGCAACTTCGTAAAAAACATAAAAACACCTAAAAGTTAACACATTTTTTAACAATTACTTAAAAAGACTTTGAAACTAAATATCGACTGTAATTTTAATTGCTCACATAATACCAAAACGCATAAACAATATAATACTCTAAGTAGGCTACTTAGCTACTTTACTATTTAAAACTTATTTTATTACACTTGTACATCATACTCACGTAGAAAATATCCAGTAAATCATCATTTTTGAGAAAATTTTTGTTTTTCAACCTAATTATCAATCCCGAAAATTTCGGGATTGGACTTAGGTAATCCCGGGATTGGCGGGACCGTAAAATGGTCCTGGATCCCGACATTCCGAATCCCAGGATTGGAACCTCTAGCTCAAACACTATTCTACGTTTTTATTAGTCTAAATTGCATTAAGTAACCCATTAAAAATACGATCAATATAGGAAGATTTTAATACTCGATCAAATAATAAAACGAAGCTATCTTTAAAACATCTACAAGAACCTCTCTTAACTACAATAATAAGGTCAAGTACTGCCTTCCAGACATAAACCCTCCAACAACAGCGACAACCCTCTTCTACTTCATACTTAACTGATATCATTATATCTTGTTAGCGCTACTGAATTTAACGATTCTTGTTCAATCAGCAAAAATTACTTTTATACTTTACGATGTTTTCTTTAATACAAAGCTCAAAGTACTAATCTTTTCAAAAACCAAAACATGCTGAAACATAATTTTAGATTTCGAAATCTTGCGTTCAGCATATATAAAATCCTTTGTCTTTTGATTCTTAAAGTCATTACTTTCGCTTTAGACTAATAAAGAGACCGAACAACTTTACACCCTGATTTGGTTGTGCTGCCTAAGTCTTTGAAAAAACGTAATTGTTGTTTATAATTATATTGTTGAAACTGTATGTTTGGCTTGTTTAAAAAACGATTTATGTTATACATATTTTGTTTAAACAAATAAAAGAGCACTGTGGCGACAAAACCACATTGATTTGAATAAAAACCCCGAACCACAAAACAAGGAACAAAAACAATAACTAAACAACCAAATTGTAAGTTATGTTTATTACGCTACCCTGTACATTTCGATGACATGGTCATCATCCTCAGAAGGGCGTAACACTACTAAAGTATACAGACAATATTATTATTAACAGATTATTACAGATTATTGTCTGTATACTTTAGTAGTGTTAAAATCTTCTGAGGATGATGACCATGTCTTCGAAATGTCCATAAGGGCAGCGTAATAAACATAACTTACAATTAATTTAGCTGTTTAATTATTGTTTATGTTCCTTGTTTCGTGGTTCGGGGTTTTTATTCAAATCAGTATGATAATTTGTTTGTAAAAGAAAAATACTTATTTTACTTTTTTTATTAAAATCATGAGGTTTCATTCAATCTATGGCGTTTTACTCATAGAGACAGTTTAACTAAAATCTTAAACCTCTTCCTTATGTCAAGATTTAACATTAGATCGTTTTGACATTACGTAATGCCTGTATATGCCTTCATTTTAGCCTGTGAGGTAATCCATTACTTTTTTGTTTGGTGTTGCTCTTTTCGTTTCAAGTAAATTAGTTTATTTGTGTTGTTTATTCCTTGTGTATTTCTCACGCCAAAGTTTTCTGAAATATTAGACAAACAAATATTTTAATCTAAGACAAATATTTGTTTTAACGCTTATTAAAGTTCACGAAATGTATCAACTCTTAAAAACATATTTACACTTGGAATTTTATCTCTATAAACATAATATTAATTTACAGAAACCAACGCAAACAATACAAATTGTATAGCAATCGGTGATGTAGTTTTTAATTAAATGTTTACAAACAATCTTAAGTAAGTTATCAAGAGAAACAAAAATAATCTTCTAATTAATTAATTAGTAATACACTTTTGAATACATTTTTGTAAAAATAAATCGGTTATTTTAATCAAACTTTAATCGTTAGCTTTATGATACTGCGAATTTGTTGCACGTCATATCTTTATATATGTTTTAATAGGTTGAGGTAATATACGCAATAAAACGAAAATAGTTTTCTATTACTAAAGCAATTAAAACCGTAATATCTGCAGATGTATTGTCAAGATTTTTTCCTCTTATTATTTCAAAAACTGTTTTTAAGATGGCCCAAAATACT
The DNA here is from genome assembly GCA_018207615.1 of Philaenus spumarius. Taxonomy (NCBI): domain Eukaryota; kingdom Metazoa; phylum Arthropoda; class Insecta; order Hemiptera; family Aphrophoridae; genus Philaenus; species Philaenus spumarius. The sequence continues at coordinate 8,933 of JAGFPH010015157.1, read as the reverse complement.
CGGTCTGCACCAGCCCATCACTAAAATCAATAAAATATGGTAGGTATTTGTTGATAAACAAAGACTCAAATCCGTCCTTCTGAAGCACAGACGTACAGAGAGATGTATACTTGAACTACCTTCGAATAAACAAGTTTTCGAATGTATTTTTAAAGTGGAAACACAAGCGATAGGGGAGGGGTGTAGAAGGAGATATATAACTATTTACATGTATGTATAGGTAAAACAAATTGAAATCTATTAATAATCTGATGTTTACTCAACAGTACAAAATGTGAAATAAACTACTAAGCTTAAATATGGTTATACTTTATACTTAAATAAATATTGTATTTAAAAATAATAATATTTATATTCTAAGTGTAACAAAATATTATTCCAACATAATAGGAAAATGATAATAACTGTATACATAACTTTTAAGTTTAAACTAATTTTCTAGTGTCTCGTCATGTTTGTAAATCTGTATTTCAATATTTTCTACCTACATTTTATGTGTTCAACCTGCATTTGGCTGGTTAAGTATTCCGGCTTAACTTTTAAATTTAAATTGATGTCATTAAATATATTTAGAAAACATATTAAAAACAATGAATTGATGTTAACATATAAATATGCTATATTTAAAAAAAAATAATCCTAAAATATTAAAAAATGTAATATGTATTTCTTTGTTAATTTAATTTAATTGAAATTTTCCACCGTTAAGTGTTTATTTTCTGATGACAATTCAAATAAAATTCTTTCATTTGAAAGATACATTCATGCACTCTAGTGAAACTTAACAGTGACAGGCAGTAAACTTCAATGTCCCTGTAAGATTTCCGTTTCCCTTTAAAGCAACTGAGACACTTAAGTTAATTCTTCCATATTTTGTATATATTTTATACTTTATGAAAGTTAGACTAATGAAGACGGGGAAGCAGATTTTGTATTTAAACTAATTAATTGGTTAACCAATTTCAAATTATATATAAGATATGTTTTACCCGAAACCGCGAACGACGCCAAAGCTCTTTTAATAGATGCAGCTAACCTGCAACCTCAAATCTAAACTCACAAAGGTAAAATGTTACAATATGAGCACTAATGCAACAAGAAAAAGGAAGTGTCATAAATCATCAAAAGCTGTCAGACGCTGTCTGAAATCGTAAAAATGTTTTATAAATATGGGAATTAAAAAATATTTAAACATATTAAACCACATTACCTTCTCTTGAGATATGTTAAATTATTGTAAAATGAATCCTTTTTGGGAATTTGTAAATTAGTTACGTAAAGTTTTATTTTACCGTAACTTGCAAAAGTACTGATCTAAAAAAATCCATTTTACGTACTTAAGGCTACGGTTTCCTAGACGCGTAATAAATTCTCTTTCTTAGACGCAGCATACTTTTCTTATGGCGTAACGTATATTCTGTTCCCTAGGCTGCGTATTAAATGCGCGCGCACCTAATATGTGCCTGCCAATAGCCAGGGCAGCCCTGGCCAATAGCAGCGTATTTGACTGCTCCGTGTGAGCGACTCAAACATATTCTCTAATAATCTCTTACATAAACTCATGTTTTTACTTCCAACTAAATGTATTCTACGCAGTCTAGGAAACCACTGAACGGCTGCTGCACGCAAGCGGCAGCGCATTTATTACGCGTCTAGGAAACCACGGCTTAAACGAGGAATATACAAAGAAAGCATGATGTGTTGTGTTTTATGACTTCATTATATTGTCACTTAGAAAGCGATGGAAATGGGCTGCTTTTATGTTTCTAACGTAATCGTATTTGGAATAGCACTCTGTTGCTTCCATTTTAAAAAGGGACCAAATACTTTCGTTGCTAACATTATTTATTTTTCCAATTTGGTTTATTTAAGTACTTTAGTCAGCATAATGCATACAAGTATCCCACACGAGCTGTTTCTCCTATACAATTACAATTTGAAAAAGCTTGAAGAGACATAGTTCATATATGACACACACACAAATGATCCTAAAAGTGTTATGGTTTTCTTCAAATATTTAACTTCAAGGTAATCTCCAAGAACTTTGTAAGAAACAAATATTACTTACGTTAGAAACTATTAAAACTAAAATAATTGGTAATTACATTTAATTTATATTTCTTAAGATATATACAGAGTGTACAAAAAGTCCCGCACTGGTTTAATATTTCGTATATAAAGAAAATTTGAAGGTAGATGTGATTGAGGAACCTACTCTATGTAAGAATATTATTTCATTAAGAATTTAAAAAAATATATCCGCCATCTTGGATCCGCCATTTTGAATGTAAATTTGTTTTTTTTTATGGGAAGGTGGTCATGTGATACATCATTTCGATGTAGAATTTCAAGAGAAATCCAATGGTGAAATTTGCACACCCAATATCTTTAACCGATTAAAAATGGCGGCCAAAAACAACGAAATCGTGTTTTCAGATGTTGCCCCATTTTGCTGTACTATATTTGTTTAAAATACTAATTATAATATTTTTTGATTTATAATTAAATAAGCTTTCAAACGATATGCCACACAACGATATTTGGTTGAAACACTCGAAATAAATTTTAAAAATCAAAATGGCTGTAACTCAAAAATTTTAAATACTCATAAATATCGTTGTGTGGCATATCGTTTGAAAGCTTACTTTATTCTAAATCCAAAAAGAATAATAACTAACATTTAAAAAAATAGTACAGCAAAATGGAGCAAAATCGGAAAACACGATTTCATTGTTTTTTGGCCGCCATTTTTAATCGGTTAAAGATATGGGTGTGTAAATTTCACCGTTGGTTTTTCTTGAAATTCTACATTGAAATGATGTATCACATGACCACCTTCCCATTCAAAAAAACAAAGTTACATTCAAAATGGCGGATAAATTTTTGGAAATCCTTATAAAATAGTATTTTTACATAGAGTACCTCAATCACATCTACTTTCAAATTTTCTTTATATACGAAATATTAAACTAGGGCGGGACTTTTTGTACACCCTGTATATATTTGCAATTAAAAGTTGTGGCTTTTTCTTAATTTTATTTTAGTTCTTAAAAATATTATAAATAAATTGAAGTAACAATGTGAACCATCGATTTATAAAGTACATAAAGTAACAAAGTATAATATGAAGTAGTGAATGATAAAAGTAGTTAATTACACAACTAAGGGAAAATTTTAAATACAGAATATTCCAAATAAAATAAATCATAGTAAAAGCAAATACATATAATAAACTGTCACTAAAGTAACAAAAGGTAACTTATTAAACTGAGTTGAAATACCAACGATGAGATTTAATAAAATGTTAACTTTTCGTGTATGAGAATGTACTTAGTTCGTCGCATAACTTCCTGGTTTAAGCCTAATTGCTGGCGACTCTAATTTATTTCATACTTTATCAGTCTACCTGCCATAAAGAAAACATGCTAAAGAAAGAATATAAAAACGTTTTGATAGATTATAACAGAATAAAATGAAGTACTTAACATAAATACGCCCTCGAACGGTGCGATAAACCGTCTTCTACTCTCAGCAAGGAGGTCGCTGCGCTCTATCTTCCACCATGTTAACATATGTCCATTTTTCTCAGCAACTAATAAAGATATCATAATTCAGTTTTTTCCCCTGAAAATATATGCCTTTTTACATATGTGGAAACTCTAAAATTGGTTTTTAATAATTTTAAAAAAACTGTGATTTAAAAAAAACCTGTATTGAATTTTCTTTTAAATAATATATATATTTAAAAAAATGCTATTTTAATTTTTTTTACTATATTTGAGTTTTCAGTAATTTGGGTAGGTTTGATAAGTGTGCACAAAAAAGTTCAAGCAGATACCTCTGGCAGTTCCAGAGATAAATGGGCATTTGTCTTAAAAAACCAAACTTTCGGAAAACGCTGTAGAAGACACTGAAGTTCCAGTTTTTAGCAGAAAACCCAAGACCATGGTCTCATTCAAATGTAAATAAAGTGGGTTTAAATGTTTGTATTATATAAGTGTTGCATATCATTGTAAACAGAAAATAATAAGCTATAACATACAAAAAAGAAGAAAAATGACCAAAAAATGTTCCTGTTCAGTGACCCCTTACTAATGTAATTATATGAACATTTAGTACTAAAGAATTCAACAGTGTTTGTGCAATCAGCTGAGCCAGCACTTATACGTTGTTTTCCTGAATACAATCTCATATCTTTTTGTGTATTTAAATGTTTAAAGTTTTATATTTTTGATAAAACTAATTGACAGTGAGATTGCAAACTCTTACTGTTCAGTATATATATGTTTGATTGGTTTTCATCTCTCATCTTTACAACTTTATTCAATAATGAATCCAAATTGTGAACAGATATTGAAAATTTACTGTCTTATGTAGTTGTATTGTTCATGGCAATTAATTATTAAGAATTGTGCATATAAAATTTTAAATTTCTGGGATTTTGAAGAGGCAAAACCTTATAATTTGTTTGTGGTTATGGTGAACATTGTATTATGTTTGTTGTTTTTCTTGTGGGGTCAATACTGTTTTGTATAGTTTTTAGTTGTTGTGTGCTACACCTGGAGAAGATGATATTTTTTTTTTGTTTTTTTTTTTTTGCGAAAAGTTGTCCGTACCACCAACCTTCTATACAAGTTTGACCAAGTCAAAGCACTAACGTTTGATGCTAAACGTTAGTTTGGTTTGGTTCTGTGCTAAATAGAACTAAATGATAATAAATTATCTATATTGATTGTATTTTGTTTGTAATATTTCCATTTTTATTTTCTACCTGTTCAGATTTATCGATGTTTTAATAACCACTTGTAATAAACAAATTATAATTCTGTGCTAGATATGTATTATGTTTGGTATATTTCTCTATATCTGTGGTAACAAATACGTAAATAACCTTTGTATTTGTCCATTAAACGAGTGTTTCAAATTAAAATATAAAATAACACACCCGTTCCATTTAGAAATGAATCTACATACTTTAACAAAACAAGCAAGTCTTATGGTCGTTGTTTACACCATATATTGCTTTCACATTTAACTCTTTCTTTGGTGTTAGGTTCTTTGGTGTTTGGTTTAGTTCAAACTAAGCCTGTAAGGTTCCGTATTTATTGCCTTTTAAAATTTTAAATCTTCCTAAAAACGTGTTTATTTTTTTCGAAATCACTTTACTTTTGTCAATTCTTTAATTAATTTTGCTGTAAAGGTTTTATCGATAAACCTTTATGTTCGAATTATTTGGGCAGATGAAAATTTTTGGCGTACCCTATAGCTATCTTGTTAGAAGCGCAAAAAGTTAGTTGAATATATTGTTAGTTACAATGATGTGTATATAATTTTAAAAAATCGTTTTAAATGTTTGTGTACAGTTTACATTTATTTACAGTTAAAATAAAACGTTTGATGGATTTTATTTTTTAAAAGGGGTTGCCAGCATTTACATTAATTACACAGGGTACAGAGTTTGTTCAAATTGCTTTTACGTCACTTTGATATTTTGATAATTGAAAACCATTTCAGTTGATGATTTTGCATCCAAATACTCAGCTTTTATCATTAATATAGTGGTATATTAACCCATATTATTAATATTATATTCAAGAGTAATAATTATGATAGAGAAAGTTATATCTTTTGTGATTTTACAAATATGTTTTAGATTTTACTATGTTAGAATGTATAAAAGCCATTTTATATTTTGTTAGATAAATTTCCAAACAATAAAAGAAAAGATGAAATTCTTTCAATTGTCGTTTCAATTGTACTTTTCAATAAAATGTTCAACAGTAATAAAAAATCTAGAAAACTTTAGGTAAACATAATGTATGTAGATGTAGTAAAGAAGAATTTTGTGTTGGAATAGGCAGGGCGGGAGAGTCTTTGTGATGGGGAAAACACATACAACAAAAAGGATGTGAAATAAAAGCTTCATCTACAGTGGGAATGCTTTCAACGTAACGAATAGAAACACTTGTTTTCTCCTTTTTTTTAGTGACAAATGACAAACTGTTAAGTCTGTATTGATGTTAGAAACATACACAAAGTATAGAAATAAACTAAAGTCTTAAGGTGACGAATAGTTTTTAGTGATAGTTCTGAACTATTTTGTGCATGCATTTTTTTAAAACACTTTGTATTCATAATTCTCTCCATATGTGTGTCCCTGTCTTCAAAATCCTTAATTTACCCACTTGTTGCACGTTTAAAAGAACTTGATGGAAATTTGGCAAATATATTATTCTTTTCTTTAAGTTGCACACATGCAGATCAACTTGTGTCGTTATGTTTTATTATATGTAATTTTTAAAGAATAGGCACATACATTCTTATTTTCCATCTCATAACTTTAACTAGTCCTTGATAAAAATACAGATGCTTTTTCATATTTTATGATAAAAGATGATAACGTGATGATAAAAAAGTATTTATATATATATATCTAAAACAATATAATACGCACAGTTAGGAAAAAAATGTACTGCATTTACTTTTTTTTAAGTACTTAGTAACAATAAACGCAGTCTAAACAATTCACAAAAATCCTGGGCATACTATAGTTTTTACAAACTTCCCCAATGTATACGAAGCATATTGTAAAAGTTGGAAATTCAAAAGTAATAGGAATACAGTGATTAACCCTGAGCCATACCTGAAACAGTGAAACTGTAAAACGAAACAGCATTCGGGTACAGTATTAATATTTTAGATACATTTTTTAATTATTATACAGACGTTTTTTTTAATAGTTCATGAAGTTAGATAGTTGTAAAATGTCTTTAATTAAATTCTATTATTTATAAGAAAAGTTTTTATTTATTAAATTATTTTTTATTGGTATCCAGGACTAATTCAATAAAGAACAATAATTTATTTATCCGTCAATGACCTCTTTTTGCTCTTCTTTGTCACGTTTCGGAATGTCTATTCCATCATCAGAAGAATTCCTAATTGTTTAGAGGTTTAAGATACAAAACGTACACATATAAAAAATATAGCTTGTAAGTAGGTGTTTATGTAATTTGCCGCGAAACGATTACTGAATGAAACCATTTTAGAGAAGTGATGTTGCTATATCCACTATCAAACAAGAAATAAATCGGCATACATTGGCGTAAATTGACTATCTCTGTGTTTGCAGAGCGACATAGGGCGTCATATGATGTATACAGTAGAATATACTTATTTATTCTTTTCTAAACATTTTGGAATATAAACAATTATTTTGTTAATTTTTTCGCGTATACAATATAGGGCAAACATTTTCGATTAACTTTTGAGTTTTTTATTTATAATTTGTATATTTGACATATAGTATAATAATTTATAGTATTATAATAAAATACAATAATATAAATTTGGCAATTATTTAATTTGTACTGTGTTTAGTTTACATAGTAAGATTATAATTGTATATTATAGAAAGTATTTTCAATATTTATTTATGTTTTTCTAAGTAATATCGTTATACCATCTTTTATAAAGATCCCAGAAAATGATATAATTATTAAATCAGGAAGCAAGTACGACATAAAATAAGTTTTCATGATCTTTCCTCACTTTCTTATTATGTATTCGGAAAACTTCAAGTAATTTATAGTTAATTAAGCTTATGATCCAGAGTCAAATTAAACGAAAAGCTGAATGTTCCTTTAAATGGACCATTGCTTACTTGTGTCCCTGATGTGTCGATTAATTTTTAAAACAGATTCATATAATATGAAAATGGTATTTTTTATTTAAATCTATAAAATAAAGCATTCTCGTTTTTCCTAATTTGATTACAACCAATACGTTTAATTACAAAACTGTTCTAAAATATGTATACAAAACTTATTGGTGTAGGCCTAAATAAATATAAATATATGTCTGTTTAAAATACCATTGAAATAAGTTAATCATTTGAATAGCCACCAAATAAATACACCAGAACAAAATAAATGATCATTCGTAGAAATATTGTAACAATATGCAATAGTTACACACAATATCACAAATTAATTAATCATTCGCTGGAAAAAGTGAGAAATAATACTTGTTTCTTTTTCATTTTTTTGGTACACCGCCAGTTTATTAGTTTCTTTAAACAGTGAATAAATTACTTAGAATTTTACCTCGATTGTTTGCTTTTTGTAAAGCCTAATTGGAAAATGTTAATTGTTATTGTATGAATAGGCGTTGCAAATTACTCTGACAGCTTTAAAGATGCAAATTAAGTCAAGCCTAGAGGGACAGAAGGAGCCTTTGTAGGAAATAACTTTCTCTAACGAAATCCTCTTACAGCATTACCGAACGTTATGGGGTGAATTTGACTAATGAAAAAACTATTAAAGACAGTAAGAAATATAATTAATAGCAAATCATTTCTTTCTGTGTTTTTTAAATTGAAATAGTGCTGATTAATACTTGTCAACACCTTAAAACGAGGTTGAATTTGACTAATAATGCCAAAACTATTAAATACAGTAAGAAATATAATTAATAGCAAAGCTTTTCTTTCTGTTTTTTTAAATCACAATTTCTTTCTGTTTTTTTCTGCTGAAATCTTTACTTTGTGTTCGTTACTTCATTACTTATATATAAACCTAACATATAAAACACCTGCATGTCGTCTAACATAAACATAATTGCTTAACTATTTGGATGTATTCCATTATTTAAAATCTTCTAATTAATCTGAAGCTATAAAACTCTTCTCTGAAGTTATATTTGTTTTTTGCAAGGTAAAAGGATTAGTAATTATGTTAGATATATTAAAATATGTTTATTTTCCATATGTATTCCATTCGCAAAACTTAATTACATATTTTATGAACATTATGCTCCTTATTGTAATAAATCTATAAAGGTGTGGAGTTCTCTTTCAGTTCTTTTTTTTACTTTTAAAATGTTTATTGTTCTTAGTTTTAAACTAGGACAGCATACAGTTTACAAAATAGAAG
>JAGFPH010015156.1:0-14464 GCA_018207615.1 Philaenus spumarius | reverse complement strand
AAAAAATAATAAAAATAACACTATTCTCACTCATATACGTTTAATTACCAAACGCGTTTCAACGACAAAGTTGTCATCCTCAGTGATATATGAGCTACAACTGACAGATTATAACTCAAAGTTGTACTCTGTCAGTTGTAGCTCATATATCACTGAGGATGACGACTTTGTCGTTGAAACGCGTTTGGTAATTAGACGTATATGAGTGAGAATAGTGTTATTTTTATTATTTTTTTAAATATAAACCTTCGATAGGTTCAAAACCTCCTTCCTTCGAACTACTAAAAACTTAGGAGCAGGCAACTCAAGCGATTAAGTAGTTACATGTTTGTTATAAGAAGTCTTAGGTTCATTAGACACGACTGGCAACGTTAAACTCTTATATTAATAGACTTGCTGTTTTGAACTAAGTTTGAATTTATGTTTTGCTTTTGCCTGGCGCTTTATAGAAAAATGATTTTCATATTAATAAATAGGGCATGTCCAATATGATCAGATTATTCCAGACACTCTATCCAAAGCGAGATCCTAATTTTCAGGATTTTTAAAATATATGTCTTCAGCACCACCTCTAACCGTTAGGCGAGACTTCTGGTATTACTTTACGGTTTGTTCGCCCACAAAAACTATTGGCTAATTTACGGTAGCCACTTTTAACGTAACCATTCATTACCGACTCAATTCATCAATTATGTGCCTATATATAACACAACATTACTGCTTGCTTAACTCAACAAAGTTTCCTTCTCAGAACCCACACTATTAGATATCGTTGGTAGTGCTAAGCCCACATCAGGATCAACGTACTTGGCTCTACCAAGGAAATCAAGACACATCACCACTCTGAGACGTTACAGTAACGAGCACAGCATTCTTTATTTCTCATACCCATAAAAATTGTTTTAATATCTGGAAAGGCTGAATAAGAAATCAACAAACAACCATCGTAGAAGAAGATGAAGGATTACTGTATATATTTTTAGACGTGTGTGAGTATAGATGTTTTGTTTAGATGTTCTAAGTGGTATGTGTGTTTCACTCGGGTACCACGAGGGACGCCAAACCCCTCCTTAATAGGTGGAGTTAATCTGCACTCTCTGTGAGGGGTGTTCTGTATTAAGTAGTATCTCCTTTCAGTGAGGTGCGAGCTCTGTCTCAGTGTTATATTTGCTGTTAACCAATCCAAATAAATCGTCCCATAGATTAATAACTTTATTTTGTATTTTCCATTTATAGAATTATTGCCACACTTTGTTATTACATTTCTTTAACCTGCGACGAAGTTATACTTCTTCTGAAAAGGTATGCTAACTTAAATATTGCTTTTAATCAATACAACATTGTTGGAGGTTAAACAGTGGATTTAAATTTTGTGTAAACTCTAAAAGGAAACTATAGTAAATATTTTATTTATTACATAGATTGGTTTAGTTAAGTAAGTTTAGAGAAACGAATTTCTTAAGTAAACTATATTCTAAAAATGGTTGAAATTATGAGAACCTCATTTTATTAATTCAAGCTTTTATCACAGTAACTAAAACCATTTACCCTGTAAAAGCATTGTACCATACTGTAGCTGTGACAGTAAAATGTAATCTACACTCAAACCTGGCGTGACTATACATAAAAATGGTTGCATAAGATTTTATTAAAATAAGTTGATGTAGTTAAGTAGCGTTTTAAAGTATTTTGAAAGGGGATAAAAGCTTTTCAAAGTATTTCTTCTTGAAAGGTAAGTGTTTAAAATATATACTACTATTAACAATGCATAGTAACGACTGCTGCAACATAATGGGTCCTAGGAACTTACCGACGTTAATACTACAAGTATAAATATTTTTGCATTAATACTATATAAATATACACAAAGATTTAAGTAAATACAATAGTAAAATTAATGCATTTATCTATTGTTAGTTTTATTTGTTTCTTGAGATTTTTGCTCATGGAAATTTCATCACTAAGTTCAGGAATTTAAAAACACACGAAAAATGTATTACTTCAAGAGTCAGGTTTGGGTCTGTGATAATCCAAAGTTTTCTTACAAACTAGCCTATATCACTTCCTTTAATCCAATAATTCAGTTCTTTTACTATTTATTTTAAATTATATTTTTATGCTGCGGTTGATCATTCCCCTCAATCTTACTTTAATAGCAAACCATCTGTATTCATTAACATTCGTTTTATCCAGGTATTATAAACGTACATATTAAGTGCCAGATATTTAAGCATTTACTGGTTCATTATTTTTAAAATAAATATCTCAAACCTACTTTAAATATAAATATTTTATAAATATTTATATTATTTTTATAAGGTTTGCTTTAATCACACATTATCTTAAAGTTTGTAAACTACTATACAGGGTGTCCTGCGACCATATGTACAAACTTTGTCACGTTATTCAGCATGTCAAAAGAAACAAAAAATGTAATATAACATGTGTCCTATCTCATTCCGTTTTCGGTCTGTCTGTCTGTATGTGTTTTTTACAAAATACTTCATATTTTTAGAAGTAGAACAGATATTGATTTCAAACTTTGTACACATATTTGTTGCGTAACCTTTTATCACTGTACGAAAAATTAGAACAATAGTTTAAATATTTTCAAAATGGCGGCCGTTTATAATTTTTAAAGTAAAATATATCAAAAACCGCTAACTTTACAAAAAAATTACAATAGACAATGTATTATTATTTTTTTAATGACAAACTCAATGTTTTTTTCATTTTTTCTGTAGCTCAAAGGACAACAGAGATAATGACCAAAAAAAGGAAGAATGTATTTCTTGGTAGTTGTCAACAATACCCAGAATTTCTCTAGAAACAAAATATTTTAAAGTTATTTTGAGCTAAAATAAAAAGTTATTTGCATAATGTTCCGAGAACTTTCTGAGCTGATTCCAATAGCAAAAATAACGGAAAAAGTTAATTTATTCATAGGTCTGGAAATGCTTCGTTAGAGAGTTACAGCTAGCGAAAGATTTCAGATTAGCCTACTCACAGAAACGAATCCCTATTGAAATATGTAGGGCGTTAATTAAGGTGTAAAATTTAAATTAATTTAATTTAATTTACGTAAAATGAGCATATTAATTTAATAAAATAAGACCCAGTGCTGTAACTGCAGTAATTGTTAATACAGGGTGTCTTGCAACCATATGAACAAAATTTATCACGTTATTAAGCATGTGAATATTATTAATATTAAACTAGGGGCTCTGCCCCTGGACGCTCTGCGTCCCAACCCCGGCTCGGCCTTCGGCCTCAGATGGCTGCTTCGCTTCGCTCGCAGGTGGAAAATTCGATAAAGAATCTCGTTAATCTTTTGCTCGTTTGTACATAGGTGACCGAGCATAAATTAGCTGTTTTATTTGGCAGCTGACTCAAACTCATTAAACATTATCTCCATAAGATTAACATGGGAAATTTGAAGGATTGTATACCGGAGCTCCTTCTCGGGTGAATAGCGGCTGAACGGATGATAATATATAAGACTTGACATATCTGTGAATGATTATGTTCAGTTTTTGATCCAAATTAGCTGTTTTATATATAATAGGTTTGTAACAACCAATGTTTGAATTGAATTAAAATATAGTTAGCATTTTTCGTTGATTTTTGTTTGTGTTTGTTTTTAGTTTGTCAATGTAACCTCAAAAAGGTAATACTACATTTGATACTGATTTGATCCAAATCAGTTGTTGATCAAAATCAGCTGTTTTAAGCTTTTCATACGAACAGCTGTTTTTGTGTCCCTGATAAAATCAATAGAAATCTTTCTTCCATAAGATTAACATTGAAACTTTGAGGGCCACTGGGGCGTAGCCCTAATGTCCTAGGACTTCGGTAAATGGCCTAAAACCTTCCCAGGGTTAACCTGTGTTACTATGCAAAATTTCAAAGCAATCGGATGGACGGTATACGAACGCAAAGTGGACAAAGAAACAAAAAAAAAACCCCATAAGGAATACACAGCAGAAATTTGCATTTGATTATAACGTTTGTAAGGCGAAAGATGTATGATTTGTAATGCTTGGTGGCAAATCTAGGCGTACATACCTTTAATTTAAGACCTCAATTATGAAAATCGGTCGGGTAGAAGAGCCGAACGGACTCGGAAAAGAAAAACAGAATTTTTTTAATATATAAGATAATTAATAAACTACAAATTTTATCAAAAAAAGTTAAGACACAAAAAAGTTAGAAAATTTTAAGACAAATAACATGATGAATAATTTATTCTTATTGGCTGAAGGATAACTAAGAAAATTACATACAATTTAATTAATAATATCAATTATAGTAACAATTAAATAATAACTTATGAACAAATTAACCTCAAATGCAATGTATTGCACTTTGGGTTTAAAATAGGCTTATCAAACTAATAATGTTTAGCATTATTTCAATAATTTTACACCTTTATTAACGCCCTACATATTTCAATAGGGATTCGTTTCTGTACGAGTAATCTGAAAAACGGGTGAAATCTTTCGCTAGCTGTAACTCTCTAACGAAGCATTTCCAGACCTATGAATAAATTAACTTTTTCCGTTATTTTTGCTAGTGGAATAAGCTCAGAAAGTTCTCGGAACATTGTGCAAATAACTTATTATTTTAGCTCAAAATAACTTTAAAATATTTTGTTTCTAGAGTAATTCTGGGTATTGTTGACAACTACCAAGAAATACATTTTTCCTCTTTTTTTTGTCAATATCTCTGTTGTCCTTTGAGCTACAGAAAAAATAAAAAACACCATTGAGTTTGTCATTAAAAAAGTAAACGTTTTTGTCTCTTGTATTTTTTTTTTGTAAAGTTAACGGTTTTTGAGATATTTGACTTTAAAAATTATAAACGGCCGCCATTTTGAAAATATTAAAAATTTTGTTCTAATTTTTCGTACAGTGATAAAAGGTCACGCAACAAATAGGTGTACAAAGTTTGAGCTCAATATCCTTTCTACCTCTAAAAATATTAAATAGTTTGTAAAAAAACACATACAGACAGACCGAAAACGGAATGAGATAGGACACATGTTATATTACATTGTTTGTTTCTTTTGACATGCTGAATAACGTGACAAAGTTTGTTCATATGGTCGCAGGACACTCTGTATATTAATTTTTACAACATATTTTCCTATTAATTTCTAAATCTGAAGTTCTATAAGTCTGACATGTTTAATGTTTATACTTGAAGCGAGGATGAACAAGAAATACATTTTTTAGGAAATCCTTCCTCTATGAACACAGATCCTTTTTAAAGTTACAGTTCCAAACGTACAGTGAATTTAAAAAGTCAGCTGTTTCAGTTAACTTAAAATCCAAACAGAGGTTTACTGTAATTGTTATTAGCAATTATAAGTTAAGTTTGTTATAGCAGATCCTTACAGTATAATTTCGTTCTGATATTATGTTTAGTTTTTGAACTAAGTCTTGAATGTATATACTTTTTATATATTTTTTGAATCCTTTCTTGTTTTTATTTGAACTATAGTGACTTTATTTGAATTTATTCCAATTTAGATTTACTAAGACATTTTACACTAATTGTATGTCATGAAAACTGTATCTTCACTTAAGTTTCATTGTGTTTATTTTTTAACCAAAACAGACATAGAGGAATTAATTTAAAAGCTGTTGACAATAACATAGATAATGGAATATATTATACAGTATTTTCATAATTAGAGATCCAGCATAAATTAAATGCGATTTTCTAACGCATAAAATTATATTATTAGTTTGGATGACTAGTATGATTGTAATGTTGAGTTCCACTCAATAAGTGAATTATTTATATAATGCGAATACTTGTTTAGAGTTCACAGATAAGATTCTCATTCAATCATGTGTACGGTTTTATAAACATGATTTGTAAAACATTACATTGTTTACGGTGGGTAAACATTTTATAACTGGTGATGTTAATAGGAGTATTTTAATTCAAGATATTAAACCTCTCAAGGAATTTAAAAAGCAAGATGCCGAAACAACTTTGGTCAAGTAATTTCAATTGTGTCATTATGCCTATTAAATAAATTATACACTATCATAATTTTGATTCCTTTTGATTTAACATCTCACTGATGTTTCAATAGGGAAATTTCTTCATAGTCCCTTTTGCTGATACTTGACTTTCATCTACGAATTGTTTTAGGTAGGCTGCTTTTAAAGTCCATTGAGAAGCATTAATCTTGTGTAATTAGTTACCTCAATATATTGAATTATTTTATGGGGAATATCAAATAATAAAATACAAATTGAGTTATTCCTGTTTATATTACAGAAATTATTGGTCAAATTATTTCAACCGAAATTTAGTGATCAAGGTTCTTTAAGTAGTCATAAGACAAAACTCCTGTTATATCATAATCGTAATAATTTTATTCAGACATTTGATATAATTTCTCAACATAGCTTATATAAATTTTTTTCCGCTTACACACTTCCTCAGCAAGGGATATTTAATTAAATTACAAGTGAAAAAACATAAATTAAGACCGGGAGTTGAACCGGGACCTTCACGTTTCCGTCGTGATGCTCTGCCAACTGAGCTACCCTGGTATCTCCCGATATTGGTCGATGTTATCTCACTTGTACGGTTTTACTGCAATTATTGAATTAACAGATTGAATACCTCGTGCATACGACATTGAAAACAATCTCAATTCTTATTTCGCAGCTCACAATACAATATCGGGAGATATCAGGGTAGCTCAGTTGGCAGAGCATCACGACGGAAACGTGAAGGTCCTGGTTCAACTCCCGGTATTTTTCTATGTTTTTTCACTTGTAATTTAATTATATAAATATTTAATACTTTACCTTACATAAAACTAAATATTAAGTTATGTGTGTGGAGGTAGCAAGGACGTTACCATGCAAATCACGTAGAGGTCTGCCTTTGTAAATAGTTAAATATTTATTTATAAATTTTAATAAAATAATAGACTGCATCAATTCTTAGTTGTATTGCTTCATTTAAAAAAAATACAAAAAACAATTTTATCATGTTATTCTTTAAAACTGGAATGTAAAAAGAATATTTTTTTATGACAATAAAAGTACATACCTGCGACCATACAAGAATTTGCTGTAGAATATGACTTGCAACAAAAACAAATTTATATTGAATATATTTTGGATATATATTGGATTGTTACTGGTAACTCAAATCACATGATTGTGTTAGTCATTCCATAGCAATATTACATGTAGGCTAAATTATATTATTTAGAATGTTTAAAAATTGTTAAGGTTACTACGTAGTAAATTATACAGAGTGTTTCTGAAAATATTTTTTTTTAAACTGCAGGTTTTTTTTCAAAATGACTAAAAACATTCCTTTTTTTAAATAATTATAAGTTTCACCTAACCACAATTTTAAAAAAAATGTGTTTAACTGTAAATGATATGGAGTAGAAATTGTTCAACTTTTTCGGTTTCAGCTGAACCAAGCTGAAGACGCTTTTAAACTTTCGGCCACTTAGATTCCCCAGAGATGTGGTTAGTACAATACACTGATGAAAATAGAAAATGTCGTACAAATATGTCTTTTAATTCTTTTCTTTTAACTTATCTGTATAGTGATTTAAAACAACAGTGTAGTTCTACGTTAAAACATAATTCAAATTAAATATTTGTTTGTAAATATTCTTTAAACATTAATACAAACACATAAACCAAATTATCTCAATAGCATTTCAATTTGGTGTTGGTTTGTTATAATATTATAACTTTTATTATTAAAACCTAAAAATTAGAAAACACATCTTGCAAAATAGTTAGTTTATTGATACATAATCGATTCTACTTTATCATGGATTGACAGTAAAGTGTCAAAGTTTTAGCAGAAAATACCACAGTTATTTATAACTTACAGGGACATTTAGTTTTCTCTTGGAGTCCAGCCTCATATTTCCCTACAGTTTACAGTGAAATATAGATAAATGTGAGGCTGGACTCCAAGAGGAAACTAAATGTACCAGTAAATTATAAATAACAGTGGTATTTTTGCTAAAACTTTGACACTTAACTGTAAAAAAATTTTGTCAAGCGCATATTTATTTACATTTCATTGTAAACTGATCGAATTAAATATCTCCATCAGTAAAAATAAAGTGACAAAGAAATAGTGTACATTTGAAACTATAAAATGCATAGTGATATAATTTAGATTGCAATTAATTATGGTTAAAAAAACATTATGTACTGCAGTTTTAAATTATAGGTTAAAACATATTTAATTATTATTGGCTATCAAACACGCTCTCCTGTAGCAACACTTTGCCGTTCGTAACTATGTTAGTAAAATGTAACCTACCAATGATATCAATGATTGCAGTTTACATTAAAATAAGTCGATCTAGTTAAGAAGAATTCTAAAATATTAATAAAGGGGTGAAAGCATAATTTCAACAATGCACAATATATCCAAAACTTTTGGACTATTTAAGTAACTAAAACACCAAACAAAAGGCAATAAAGAATTACTGTTTAGTATGGACTAGGTTTGTATTAGTTTGTTTTATTTATTAATAGTATTATTGAATCAGTAATAAATTATGTACACAAATTATTGATATGTTAGTTCGTGTGATAAAAAACAGATGTTACCACTTTTCTTTCATGGGTTTCAATTTCTGAAACGGTCTGCCTTGTTAGTCACACTATTTGAAGTCGTTGGATTAGCCTATACATCACCGATAACTCTTAAAATATTATTATAAAGCTTTCTACTTGTAATTTGTATGATATTTCAAATTTTGTATTTAGACTTCAATTTTAATACGAAACACTTAAGCAGTGTAGATATTGCTAACGATAGAAGTACTATTGTTTACCAGGCATTATACACCGTTTAAAATAGTTCACTTCTTCTGAAATTATGATAACAGTGACAAATCAATTATTATGTTACCAGAATAAATGTAGGCAATAATTGGTATAGAAATGACATAAAAGCTGCATTCATAGAAGAGATAAAAATGGAACGACTCCACATTATTTTACTAGAGGTTGATTAAATTTATTGATCCTGAAGTCACGTGTGACTGTCAAAAAAAAGAAGAGTTTCCCAGCAATACAATCTGGAACTAAATAATTGTTGCAATTGAATAGTTACATATTTTTTAGCCAAATTTATAATTAACTACTATAAATAATTACCTATTAAAGAACACTAATATCATGCTGTTAACATAAATAATTTAAATATTCATATTAAACTTTTAGGTAACTAGTATAATGATTAGTTTACTGCAGTATAACGTTAGTGTACTGGTATAGTGGATTTGGTGGATCGAAAGATTGACACATTAATGCATTTACAAAGAGTTTTACATACAGTTGATGACAAAGAGATTTACTATCTCACATATTTTAATAATTTGCAAATTACATAATCATTGTATAAAGATTTAATAAGAGAAGACAGGCGTGAAATATCAGTTATCAAATTAGTAATTGGGTACTTGAATTGGAAATAAATATATGGTAATATTAAACTATAATTTTCGTAAAAAATATTTTAACTGTGCTAGAAATTAAGATATAAATTAAGATGAGAAACCCTTCAATTAACTCATTATCGTGGTATCCCTTCTTTATGATATTTTAAAAACCAAAACGAAGGAAACATTTTTTCAGAATGGAGGAAACATTTATATATACTGCCAAGTATCCTGTATTTTTTTTTATATTTGATATATTTAGCAAGAGCTACAGTGAACTGTTCAAACTCGGTGGCCTCATTTTTAAATTGCTTTGTGTTTAAGCTTTGGATAATATTGGTGCAGATCCTCGAATCATTCAGGATACAATAAAGTTTCATACCAATTATTTAGAGTGTGGAAAAGGAAAAATAAACATATTTAAGTACGTATTTATATGACTGCTACAAAATAGCGTAGCGTATATATTTGCATTAGAATCTTATAAGAAGGTTTGCGATTCTTATCTTTCAGGAAATACACGTTTAAACTACATAACACTAGCAATTTGTTATCGGGAAAGAGTTTATCTTTGCTTTATTTGTGATTTAATAAGGACACGAGCTGATATTGTTATACTAGAGTTGTATTTCAAACACTTTTTTTTTAAATATATTGGTTATATTATAGTATATATACAGGGTGACAATTAAGTCTGGAAATGGTTTAATATATAAGGAACATTTGAAGGTAGATGTGATTGAGGAACCTACTTTATGTAAAAATACAATTTTATTAAGATTTCAAAAAATTTATCCGCCATCTTGGATCCGCCATTTTAAATGAAACTTTGTTTTTTTAAATAGGAAGGTGGTCCAGTGATACATCATTTCGATGTAGAATTTCAAGAAAACCCAACGGTGAAATTTGTACATCCATATCTTTAACCGATTAAAAATGGCGGCCAAAAAACTACAAAATCGTGTTTTCCGATTTTGCTCCGTTTTGCTGTACTGTTTTTTTTTAAATGCCAATTATTATTCTTTTTGCAATCAGAATTAAATAAGCTTTCAAATGATATGCCACCCAACGATATTTGGGAGTATTTAACAGTTTTGAGTTACAGCCATTTTGATTTTTTCCAAATTGATTTCGAGTGGTTCAACCAAATATCGTTGTGTGGCATATCGTTTGAAAGCTTATTTATTTTTGAATCCAAAAACAATACTAATTAATATTAAAACAGAAATAGTTACAGAAAAATGGGGCAAAATCGGAAACACGATTTCGTTGTTTTTTACCGCCATTTTTAATCGGTTAAATATGGATGTGCAAATTTCACCGTTGGTTTTTTCTTGAAATTCTACATCGAAATGATGTATCACATGACCACCTTCCTATTAAAATAAAAAAGTTACATTCAAAATGGCGGATCCAAGATGGCGGATAAATGTTTTGAAATCTTAATAAAATAGTATTTTTACATAGAGTAGGTTCCTCATCACACCTACCTTCAAATTATCCTTATATACGAAATATTAAACCGTTTCCAGACTTAATTGTCACCCTGTATACTAAATATGGATATCTCAAGATTTACGGAAAATAAAATAACTTTACTATTAATATAGTTAGTTAGTGGCTATATAGGATTCATTTCTAGAAGCCTTATCCTATTTACCCCGTGTCTCATATATTAGTACGGATCTCTATTATAATGAAAGGAAAACAAATTCTTTTACTGCGTACGCAATCTAAAGTTAAATTTCTTCCAGATTTTTACCTTAAAAACATTGTAGCTTATTTATGTAAATGGAATCAAGTTATTTAATTATAATTCCAAACAATACTAACAAAGGTTTTCATTAGGAAACTTCATCTCGGTGCCACAAATGTTATTTCACACGAGGTAATCCCTAAACAACGAACAAGTAAAGTTTCAAATTATGACAAACATGCACATTGTAGTAAAACAAGTGAATTAAGTGACAAATGACTTGTATTCAGTTATATAAATTAACTTCTTAATTTATCGACATAATACTAAAATTCAAATACTTTTACAAAAATTCTAAGAAATCTTGACATTGTTTTAAAAGTTATAAAACACAATAGTATGAAGAAAGTTAAATCTTACATACTTACGATACGTACAAATTATTATTCAGGCATAAATTTAATATAAACCTAAACTTTTTGGTTTTACTACAGAACTGATGGGCCTGAAATGATTTTTCGTAGTCTTCGCCCGGGTTCAAACAGGTGACCTTTAACTTTTGAGGTCGTACTTTAAC
The DNA here is from genome assembly GCA_018207615.1 of Philaenus spumarius. Taxonomy (NCBI): domain Eukaryota; kingdom Metazoa; phylum Arthropoda; class Insecta; order Hemiptera; family Aphrophoridae; genus Philaenus; species Philaenus spumarius. The sequence goes on along the minus strand of JAGFPH010015156.1, from coordinate 2,731 downwards.
CACACTGACCAGCCAAAGTGCATTAATAATGGTATATTTTACATTATAATCTCAAACCTATATCTATTATCAAAAATGTATTTAAAACAAAATTATATTAACATGTTTCTAGAAGTACACAGGAACATTACCTTTCTTATTACCTATATAATAAAGATTTGAATACTTTTGGGTAGCTTGTTTTTATCCTTTTGCAACTTTAGTAACTAGAAAATTATAAGTATTAAATGTTTTAACAAGTTCTATAACATCGTTGTTGTGATTTTGATCTTACTGTCTTTATTGCTTTAATGTTTAGTGTGTGGTATATTAAATCTATGGAATAATATTAGTGTTTCAATCGTGTTTAAGAAACTCACATTACAATATAATTAAGGATTCGTATTGTTTTGTTCTAGAAAGAAATATTTTCCGAAAACAAAATGAACACTCCATCCGCCCATCAATCAGAGTCTGTCTACTGAAGAGAAGTCTAAGGATGAAGAACAATCACCTCAATAAAAACCCTTAAAGGGATAAGACGTCGGAATTACATGGCAATAACTCTTATTAATTAGTTGTTATTTTATTTTACAAAAACAAAGCCGTTCACTATGAAGTGGAGAGTAGTATTTTTAGTGGGGTTGACGGCATTTCTCGCAAAAGCTCAAGTTATGTGGACACCTATTAACGTTGATGGAAATAGTAAGTTACATAGGCATATCATTTACTGACACTAAACTATAGAAACAAAATAATAATACAACAATATTTGTAATAATATTATTCCCTTTAGGATTTAAATTAATAGTTTACATTATTTATTAGAAAAAACAGTGAAGATAAAGCGAAATCTATATGTCTACCTTAGTGAGGAGTTATATTTTTAAAATTTTTATTTATTCAATGTATATTATTTATATCCATACTTCTAGTCAGTAGGTACTGACTAGAAATTACTGTCTACATGTTAAATTCATTAAGGTCGATTTAAATGCATTTTCTTTAACTCTAGTATTTTTATTCCATTAAAAAATAGTTTTATTCATTTAATATAACTTAATTTAATCTCTTTTGTTACCAGAAATTAATTGGACCCAATTGGGTAAATTACTTTGTATCATTAAATAAATGTGTATATGCGAATGCAACATATTTTTTATTAAATATTGACAGATCAGGTGGACATGTGGACGTCTAGATCTAAAGGTTGTAGATGCAGTTTTGACTCTTCCAGACAAGACTGTGCTTGCTGTGTGCAAGATGGCGGCTGCCACTGTGGCGTCTTAGCTCCCAACAGGTGTAGTCAGTGCGGAATCCATCAGTATTGCGGCAAAAGTAAGTAGCCTACAGTATAAATCACATTTCTCACAAAGACAAAGTATATTTTCATTTCATAACAGCTTACAGTTTTAATCTGCTTTTAATGATTTAATTGAAGTAATAATGATTATTCTAAGAAACTTTATTTAATATTTGTGATTTATCATCGTGGGATACTATTTTTGAAGTTATACTTCTTTGTGCCCGTTGTAATCGGGATGGGGTGTCACGCGTTAGGAGTAAAATCCGGAAAGTGCCTTTTTATACTTTTTCTCTACAAGAGATACCTCAAGGGTCGCGGTGGGTGGGTAGTTAACGCACTAGACTTCCACGCTAGAATCCCTGGTTCGATCCCTGGCTGGGAAATTTTTTTCTCAAAAATTATAGGAAAGTATACGAATATACGAATGGCCAAAGAAGTAACTTCCGACGCAGACCCAATTTTTTTTAAAGACAAAATGAGTGTGCCTGAATACTCATGTTACAAAATTATTGACAATATAAACAGATCACTGATTGATATTCAGCAGGTTTTTGCTACAACCTCGTTACTACTGAATTTCAAACGTGGTTTCTTTTTGCAGTGAAACTCTCCTTTCACTAACAAAATTTATACTATCATTGTGATTTAAGGATAGAAAAAATGACAAAATGATTATGTATAATATATTGACGTTTTAAGTTCCTTATGTTTCACAAATAGTATAAAGTTAAGAAATGTAAGATCAATAATGTAACAACAGGTTGGTTTATGGGAACAAAAGCCGTTAGTAAACGTGCATATTCTGTGCCATCTAATCATATATAGGCATAAGCTCTGTATGAATATTCAGCAAATACGTATTTCGGTATGTAACAATGTTGATGGTTGTTTCGTTTTGTCTTCCTTCAAATACCTGCCAGTATTATTATAATAAGTCGATGCTTGAATTTAAACCAAAATATATAGTATCTACAGTATCAGTGTATAGTATTACAATATTCAGTATATAGTATTACATGAAAACAGGGGCGTGATTATTTGCAAACTTGCCTTCAAAGTCAAACGAACTTTTAAATATTAAACTCGTCAGTGTGCATTACAAAATCAAATGCTGCGTATTATTCTTAAAATGACATTCTTGTACCACTGAAAAGAATTAAACTCTTTAATGCCAAATATTGTATGTATAATATAAATTTAAAAAACAGAAACAAATCAATTTTAGTAAAGTAAAACAAGACCTATTGTTTTAATAGGAGATAGGAGTCCTGATTTAAGAGCAAGTGTGATTAAAAAGAATGAATTGTTTTATTTATAAAACAGACAGACTTAATACTTTCCAAGTTCAAAAATCACTTTCAAAAAAAGCATTTTTATAAAGGCCTACCTTGTTTTAATATAGAACTAAGACGAAAAATATACACTTTGTAGATCTTAAAATATAAA